>VZTM01028308.1:56790-143123 GCA_013400555.1 Jacana jacana | reverse complement strand
TTTTTTTTTTTTTTTTTCCTGCTGGCAGAGGATGCTGTGCAAGGATCAGGTGTCCTTGGATGAGCCTGCATCTCCTTGACAGCCCCTCTGGCCCCCTCCACTCCCTGTCATACCCTCGGCAGGTCCTTGCAAGACATGGTTTGGCACCTACAGCTCCTGCAGTACCCCAAAGTTTGCTGGGTTCCTCCATCCCCTACAGAAAGAGGGGGCAAAGCTGGAGCAGCCTTGTGTCCTCCCCAGGCAACCCACCTCTGCCTCTTAGCTAAATGTCGTCCTCACCCATGAAGCACACGCTCCTTTTTGGGGGGAGAGTGGACTCTCCACATGTAGTCCCTCCTCCAGTCCAGAGGGACTAGCCACCAGTGCGGATTTAATGGGTGATTTTCCAGGTCTGGATGGCAATTGGGGTGTCCTGAGTGTCAGGGCTGCCTCCCGGCCCTGGGGACATTGTATATCCAATCCCATCATGCTGAGCCCGGAGCTGGGGACACAGTAGACAGCAGCACCTTTGCATTGAGGAGCTGCCATGATGAGATCAGACCAAAAGCCTCAGCAGTGGCCATGCCCAGCACTGCATGGTACCGGATGGAGAGACTCTAGTGTTTACGTGCTGGAGGCTCACTGTGCCAGCAGGAGCAAGACTCGGACACTTAAGCTGGATATTAGGAAGAATTTTTTTTACAATGAGAAACACTGGCCCGGGTTGCCCAGAGAAGCTGTGGACTTCCATCTCTGGAAGGATTTAAGATCAGGTTGGAGGAGGCTCTGAGCAACCTGGTGGAGGTGAAGATGTCCCTGCTTATGGCAGGTGGTTGGATAGTCTTTAAAGGTCCTTTCCCACCCAAAGCATTCCATAATTCTAGGAACGCTTGCCCCACCAGATGCTGAGCACTATCCACAGACTGCTTGTTCCCAGCAGCCTGGCATTACTACTGGCAGACATTCAAGGTGTGGAGGTTTGTCCTGCATCCCCTTCCCCTTGGGAGTCCAGCATTGCCCAGCACAGCCAGAGCTGTCAGTGGGGGTCTCACCAGCTGCTGGTGTCACCCATTTCAGCTTTGCAAATGCTTTGCACACTCATGTGTAAACCAGTGCCTCTGGGCAGCTCAGGGTGTGTGGAACATCCCAAGACACAGGCACCTTTGTGTCCTGGTCTGCGCCTGGGGAGGTTTTGGGGATGGGGGATGCAGGACGTGCCCGCTGCGTCTAAGCAGAGCAGTGGGAGAGCCCCACAGCGATGCCAGCAGTGGCAGGTCTGGGGGAGCACGTGTCTAAACCCCTCATGATTATTCATCCTTGCAGGGAAGGGGGTTTATAATATGTGGAAACCAGAAAGATAGGAGGGCGCAGCTCAAGCATCCTTCCCGGTGAGTCACAGCTATGATTCCTGGATGTTTTTCCTCTCCCCGCAGCCCAAACTTCAGCTTTCCCCACAGGTTGGCACATGAGGTCTGTGGCTTCTTAGAGGAAGAGAAACCAAAGGCAAAGCCTGGAATTTTTTTATTTTTTTTTTTAATTATTGTTTTGCACGTCAGAGCTGGGGTTTTAGTCTTTTGAAAGGTCAACAATGAGCAGATGGGGGCAAAATTGCTGGCTGCTGAAATAGGAGGCATTTTTAATGGGACGTGCAATGAGGCTGAAACCGCCCTCCTAAAATTTTACGGGCTTGTAAGGAGCCAGAGGCCCTTTCTCAGGTGGACAGATTGAGTGCCACAGCTGTGCTCTGTCCTGGCCCTTTTGTCCCTCCTTGGAGCAGCTTGGGAGGTGATGGTGGAGGTTGAGCTCTGGATGGTGCATGGTCCCTCTGCTGGTTGTCCACCGCTGTATTCATGTCTTGAAATTCCCAAACATGAACAGCTGAAAACTCTTTCTCCCCCTGGAGAGCCAACTGCTGCTGTCCATCCTGTCACCACCTCCAAAGCCCATGATGTCTCCTTCACCTGAGCCTGCAAGTTCTTCATGAGTCCTTCATCCATCCCACCTTCCAGTAGCTAAAGGGGCTACAGGAAAGGTGGGGACAAACTTTTCATCAGGGCCTATTGCCATAGGACAAGGGGGAATGGTTTGACACTGAAAGAGGGGAGATTGAGATGAGATATAGGGAAGAATTTCTTGGCTGTGATGGTGGTGAGAGCCTGGCCCAGGTTGCCCAGGGAAGCTGTGGCTGCCCCATCCCTGGAGGGGTTCAAGGCCAGGTTGGAGGCGGCTTGGAGCAACCTGCTCTGGTGAGAGGTGTCCCTGCCCGGGGCAGGGGGTGGCACTAGGTGGGTTTTAAGGTCCCTTTCCACTCAAACTATTCCATGATTCTGTGATTCCCTGAGTTTTGCAAGCTCTCCAAAAGCCAACTGCAATTTTCTCAGTCCTTCTCTCTGGAGTCCCTGCTCCCACTGATGGCCTTTGATGCCATTGAACATTTTCAGTGCATGTTCCCTACTCCCTCTCTTACCCCAAAGGAGAAATCTGACCTCAAGGCACCTAATTCCAACAACTCTTACACACTTGGTGCCCTCCATCACCACAGGACCAGGAGACCAGCTCCACCCTGGCTCCACCGGAAGAGAAGCAGCAAGTAGTTGGGAACACCCCTGTCCCCTCCCACTGCTCCTGCTGCCACCCAACACAGGTTTCACTGCCTGTCCTTATCGGCAGGGTGTCTCCGCCAGCTCCGCCGCCTTGTGCCCCAGCAGGATTTCGTGATCTTACCTCCTTATATGGCGAAACTATTCTTTTTCTAGCTTGGCATTGTTTATAGCCCCATTGAAAATATTTAGACTCTGGCCGGGTTCTACAATTATCTTGTAACCTACAGGGCATATAATTAGCGCCAGTTAATGTGCAATTATCTGCATCCTGTAAAATGAAGGGTTGTTGGCGATGAGGCAGCGTTTGCAGCCCTTCTTGTTGTTTTCTGCAATAACAGTAAAAGCAAACCTATCACATTCCTTTTTAAAATAAACATTCTCCCCACCACCCCCCCCAATAAATTCTATTTGGCAAATATTGCTAAGCTGGGGTTGGGGTTTGGTTTGGGGGGTTTTTTTCCATCTCTCCTTTTTTTTTTTATTTTTTTCCCCCTCTGTGGAAAATTTATTTTAAAAAGGAGAAATATTTGGAGTTTGCAAGGAGCTGAAATAAAAAAAAAAGGGGCCAGGAGGTGTCTGCAAGTCCCTGCTGCTTTCCAGAGCCCAGCTTTGATGGGGATTTAATGGCTGAAAGCCCATTGATGGGAGCATGGACCCAATTCCCTGCTGCAGGGTCAGATGTAAAATCCCACCAGATCCAACGGGCTGTGGATGGAGAAAACTGAATGGTGTAAGGTAAGGGGCTGGCTCACCTGTGAGAGAAATGCCTGGGGGAGGGGGATTTCTTTGTACTTTGAGGAGCTGCTGGAGCTGCAACCCCCTCAGCACAGGAAGGACGTGGAACTGTTGGAGCGGGGCCAGAGGAGCCCATGGAGATGCTGAGAGGGCTGGAGCCCCTCTGCTGGGAGGACAGGCTGAAAGACTGGGGGAGGTTCAGCCTGGAGAAGGCTCTGTGGAGACCTTGGAGCCCCCTCCAGTTCCTAAAGGGACTCCAGAAAAGCTGGGGAGAGACTTGTGATGAGGGAGGGGAGACATAGGACGAGGGGGAAGGGTTTGACACCAAAAGAGGGGAAATGGAGCTGAGATCTGGGGAAGAACTTCTTTGGTGTGAGGGTAATGAGAGCCTGGCCCAAGTTGCCCAGAGAAGCTGTGGCTGTCCCATCCCTGGAGGGGTTCAAGGCCAGGTTGGAGGCGGCTTGGAGCAACCTGCTCTGGTGGGAGGTGTCCCTGCCCAGGGCAGGGGGTGGCACTGGGTGGGCTTTAAGGTTCCTTCAAACCCAAACCTCTCTACTATTCTGTTATCCACACAGCTGAGGTACCCAGTTCCACCACAAGTCTTGCAGCTGAGCCAGGGTGGTCCAGCCTCTCCGTTCATTTGTTTTTCCTGAGGTTTTAATGATTTTTGTCAGTTTTGATGGAGCTACCACATCAGTGCACAGGCATGGTGGGATTTGTGCTCCAATTTAGCATTCAAGTGAGCTGATGTCAGGAGTGGCTTTGTGCACCTCATCGGAGAATGGGGGCATCAAACCCGGTCTCATCAAGGGAGGGGGGAGGATGGTGGAACCAAGGGCTCCCTCTGCTGCTCACCCTGTCCCGAGGAGGGGATGTGCTGGGCAAAGAGGTGTGACAAGCTGATGTGACACGAGTTTGCCCATCCTTTAGTTGCAGCCATCCACTGCCATATTGACCGCTGGAGCAATGAAGACCATCTGGAGCAAGGGGAGATGGATATCTCCTGCCCAGCCAGGGTGTGTGCTGTAGGGGCTGGATGGGCTGAGGACACCCCCTTGCCCTCATCACCATCACCAGCCCTGAGCTCTCATCCACCGTGGCCTTTCCCCTTCATCTGCACTCTCTCTCCATGCCTCAGTTTCCCTATTGCAACACTGGAGCAGTCTAGGGGGGGAGCGGGGAGGTCGAGCTAGAGCCATGGGGATGCTGGTGGTTCCATGGGGGACAGTCAACCAGCCCGAACCACAGAGACGGGGAGAGGGAAGAGTGTGCCACGGGCAAAGGCCACCTAATAAGGATATTTGTTTTGCCTGTTTTGCAGAGTTTCAATGTTCTGACTTGCTCTAAGATGAAGGTATGGAAGTTTGCAGCCATTGCATCGATGCTCCTCAGTTCCATGTTATCCATTTTAGTTTGTAGAGACGTGTTCAATGGAAGCCGGAAATACAGCCCCTTGCCTTCCTCACCGTTTTCTTCATGGGCACCCTCCTCATCCTCCTCCTCACTGCCGGCAGCTCCGCGGAGATCCCCACGGGCCCTACAACACCACAGCTCGCTGCTCTCCCAGTGTAAGCCACCGTGTTGCTGCCCCGGGGCCACTGTCCCTCCCAAGCCCACAGGATCTGACCCTGAGTTCCCGTTGGGACACACTTTGGGCTCCCGAGCAGAGCCCAACACAGCCCAAAGGGTTTAATCCCTATTTCTTCCCCCCACTACCCTCCCCTGCTTCTGTGCATCCCCTTTTACAAGCTTTTACAGAGGAGTTTGGGGTGCAGCAGGGAGGGCTTGGGGTGGCAGGGGGTGGTGATGGGAGGGGGTGTCCTGTGAAAATCATTGAGTCAGAGGTTGGAGTTGGGAGGGACCTAAAGGATCATCTCTCCTGCAAAAACACAGCCACGGAGCACCAAACGTGTCAGCTCCCCACATGGGGAAACTGAAGGCAAATGGCTCCTCAATGCAAAGAAGCTGCTGTTTGAGCTCCAAATGTGCCTTTTTTAATTTTTTTTTTTTTTTTTGTAATTTCCACCCTATTTTTACAAAAGCAAAATGTCAAACAGGAGCTGGAAGGCGAGGGGCAGAGGGGGGAGTGCGATGGACACAGCTCCACTCCAGGGGGAGGCAGCAGCTTCCCCTCTGCACCGCTTGCCCCCTTGGCGCTGAGCATCACCCGCATGTTTGTCCCCAGTACAAACCAGATGGGCTCCTTTTGGGGCTGAAAATGGGAAATCGATGACAAGCTGTCAAATTTTGCTTTCCTCTGTCTTTCACATGCCTCTGCTGGTGCTGAGCTGGACCAGCCCTGACTTTAGAATTTAGACAATGGGTCTTGGACATTTCCAGCAGCGTTGGGGACAGTTTGTATGTTGGCCACTGGCCCAGGGGTCTTGGGGGCAGCTCTTCCACCCAGGCCATAGGGAAACAGTGTAAATATTAAATATATTGGTGTTTCCACCCAATCCCGTCACAGTTTTTCTGCAGCATCATCTCTTGTCCAGGATCAAGTGGGTTTTCCACCTGTTTTTTTGTGCCACTAAGGAGCACCACTGGTTTCTCTAGCTCCTGCCAGGATGCTCTTTGCAGGCGCTTTGTCCTTTTGATGTCCCAGCTGTGGTGACAGGATCCGGCCACGCCAGAAAAGCACAGCTGCCCCATTCCCCAGCCACAGCCACCACCCAGAAACCATGAGCCAGGCAGGACTTAGTTGTAGGAAGATTTTTTTTTTCCATAAATAGCTGATTTTGACGCATGTGGTTGGTGTTGAGCAGTGGAAGGAGCTGTCTGGGACAACTCCAGGCAGGAGGGTCAGGAAAGAAAGAGAAAATAATCATAGAATCATAGAATGAATAGAGTTGGAAGGGACCTTAAAGATCATCAAGTTCCAACTGCCTGCCCTGGGCAAGGACACCACCCACCAGACCAGGTTGCTCCAAGCCCCATCCAGCCTGGCCTTCAACACCTCCAGGGATGGGGAAGCCACAGTGTCTCTGGGCAACCTGGGCCAGGCTCTCATCACCCTCACAGGAAAGAATTTCTTTCTGGTATCTAATCTAAATCTCCCCTCATCCAATTTAAAGCTGTTACCCCTTGTCCTGTCACTCTACTCCCTCCCCAGCTCTCCTGTAGCCCCTTCAGATACTGGGAGGCTGCTCTAATGTCTCCCCAGAGCCTTCTCTTCTCCAAGCTGAACAACCCCAGATCCCTCAGCCGGTCTTCTCAGCAGAGGTGCTCCAGCCCTCTGAGCATCTTTGTGACCCTCCGCTGGACCCATTCTAACAGGTCCATGTCCTTCCTGTGCTGAGGACCCCAAAGCTGGACACAGTGCTCCAGGTCGGATCTCATGAGTGCAGAGTAGGGGGCTAGAATCGCCTCCCACAACCTGCTGGCCACACTTGCAGCCCAGGATGGGGTTGGCTTTCTGGGCTGGCAGGGCTCACTGCTGGCTCACGTTGAGCTTCTCATCCACCGTCACACCCAAGTCCTTCTCCTCAGGGCTGCTCTCTGGCCATTCTCCACCCAACCTGATTTGTGCTTGTGATGGCCACGTCCCAGGTGCAGGGCCCTGCACTTGGCTTGGTTGAACTTCATGCCATTTGCACTAGCCCACCTCTCCAGCCTGTCCAGGTCCCACTGTACGGCATCCCTTCCCTCCAAAGTGCCATCCACCATCTCCCTCAGGACCCATGGATGGATTTTGTCAGGTCCCATGGACTTACAAACCTTCAAGTTTCTTAGGTACTCTCAAATCTTATCTCCTGTGTGCAGTTCATTTTCAGAGCCCCTGTTTTTGCCTTCCATGACTTGGGAAAAATAAGGGAAGAGAGGGAAATGGGACAAAGCAGGATTTTGGGTTTTTTCATCCTGTTGTTTTCCTACCCTTGCATACTGAGGGTGGCTTGGCCACCACTCCCCCCTCCAACCCTGTGTCTACTCTGGCTCCTGAGGCCACCCGGGTCTCTGGCTGTGGGGTTTGGGTTTTAATGCCTTGGGACATCTCGTACACATCTCAAAAGACAGCTTCTGGGAGACACTGTGTTTTGGCCACACATTTTTGGGTTGCAGGGCTGAATTTTGAAATTTGGCAATTGTTACCAGGCACAGAGGGAGACAGCACCGGGAGACAGCCACCACCCCAAGGGACTGCCACCATGGGAGACATCCACTGGACAGGAGGACACTCTCCTATCTCAGGGGACCTTTGTCCTTGGGGACATCCACCAGCCCCAAGGGACCTCCATCCTGGGGGACATCTACCTGGCTGGGGAACTCCATCCTGGGTGATCATAGAATGATAGAATCAGATAGGTTGGAAGAGACCCTTGGGATCATCAAGTCCAACAATCAGCCCTACTCTACAAGTTCTCCCCTACACCATATCCCTCAACACCACATCTAATCTACTCTTAAACACAGTCAGATGTCCATCTACATCAGAGGATGTCCATTCTGGGGGACATCCACCTGGCCAAGGGGACCTCCATTCCGGAGGATGTCCACCAACCCCAAGGGACACCCATCTGGGAGCACATCCACCAGCCCCAGGCAATCTCCATCCTTGAGGACATGTACCTGACCTGGGGGACCTCCATCCTGAAGGACATCAACCTACCCAGGGGCAAACCTACCTGCCCTATGGCACCCTCCATCCTGGAGGACATCCACCTGGCCAGGGGGACCTCCATCCTGGGGCATATCCACCCACTCTGCTTAACACCCACCACCCCAGGGGACACCGGATAATATCCTCCCCTTCTCTTGCAGACAGCAGCTTGTTGGAGAGCTACACAGAGGGGGAGATTCGTCAGCTGATCTCAGCACTGGTGGAGCGCTACAGCCAGACCATGAACTCAGGAGGCCATGAGCTGCCGCTCTTTGCCCGGTCAGGCAGCCGCAGGAAGCGCGCCCGTGCTCGCCACAAACCCTGCGCCTTGAAGGAGCTGGAGGTGAGCATCAGCGAGCTGGGCCTGGGCTACGAGTCAGATGAGACGGTGCTTTTCCGCTACTGCAGTGGCACCTGCGAGGCCGCCATCCGCAGCTATGACCTCTCACTGAAGAGCATGAGGAGCAGGAGGAGGATCAAGAAGGAGAAGGTCCGGGCTCGGCCCTGCTGCCGGCCACTGGCCTATGACGATGACGTCTCCTTCCTGGACACCTACAACCGCTACTACACTGTCAATGAGCTCTCAGCCAAGGAGTGTGGCTGTGTGTGAAGGGACAGGGTGTCCCTGGAATTAGACGGCAGGAGAGGTGATGGCCCGGCCCCAAAGCCCTACTGGCCACCGGGCAGAGGGATGGTGGGCTGCGGCAGGGGACAAGGGGTGAGCCCCCAGACCTCTGGCTGGAAGAGGAGAGACTGAGCTGCTTGCGCATCCCTCAGTGTCACCATTCCTTAGTTGCACAGGACTAGAGACGTGGCTGTTGGCACTGGCGGAGGCTGCAGTCGCTGGAGCGGTGATGGCTGCTTGTGGCTGTTGTCCCCCCCAGGGTGGGGGTGGCCTGGAGGTTCCTGTCACCCCTCCAGGAGGGTGGCAGTGGGTGTGCAACACGCATGCACGAGGCGCGTTGTGTACTCAGGGTGCATTACCTGTGACACGTAACGGTTGTGTTACCAGCAGAGCCGGTGTTGCAGAGTGGGTGTCCCCTGTGCACACCACAGAGGTGACAGCTGCCCTGCCTGCACCAGGAGCCACACAGGAATGTTGGTGCACAGTGGGTGCTGCATGGATGTTGCTGCAGTTGGGGTGTGCTGCACACAGGGGGTGTGTTAATTGGCTGTGGGTGACCTGTGCCACCCCAGGACAGGGACTGAGCTCCACAGGCTGCAGCTGCCCTGGGTGGGGATTCCCCAGGGTTTCATGACCCTGGGGAATCCTGAGGTCCCCTCACTTCTGGGGGCAATTGGGTGCCCCCAGTTCCCTGTGTTTGGGAGCAGAGATGCACCCACAGTGGTTTGGTCTCAGAGCAAAGGGCTCTGGCTCCACTCCCTGCATCCGCTTGTGCCCCCACTGCCGTTGCCTCGCTCCCTGCAGCCCCTGGCTTCACTCCTTCAAGCTCATGATAATCTGAAGTAACTGGATTAACCTCCTGTCCCCTACTCAGGCAGCTGGGCTGGAGTCCTGCCACTGCCAGGGAGGTGACAGACCCTCACGAGGCCACCAGCATGGCCAAGTTTGCAGCATCCATGGCAAGAGAATCCCATCCGTGGTTTGGCATCTGCCGTAAGCTGGATCCGCTCTCCTGGCCACGGGATGTGAGTAGTGCCCATTGCCCTGGCAGGGCTGGAATTGTGCAGGAGAAGGGACTGAGGGTTTGGCTCCGGTTCGCATTTACAGCAGTGTCACTCCTGTTTACTCTGCGAAGAAATAAATGAGACCGCAGACTTTTGCGTTCTCTGGGCAGGCTATATTTGTTGCCTGGGATTGATGGGTTTTCTCCCCTTGGCCCTCTTCCCAGAAAAAGCAAATCATAAACAGAAGGAGAATATTGGTGTCATGTCCTGGGCATTCACCAACGCGAGGGAAAATGCTCTTCTTGCAACCACCCCCTCAACCACCCCCCACCCCGGTTCCAACGGCATCCCAGTTCCTCCATCCAGCCAAACTGGGGTGGAAAAATATTCCGTGCACCTTCATCCCAGCACAGTAGAAATGAGGAGGTGATGGGGCAGCACATGACAGATGCTGCTGCAGGATTTTGGGTGGCAGGTCAGTCTCCCCCGGGATGGCTCGGTTTAGGATGGGAGGCAGCGCTTCCGACCTCCGCAAAGGGCCGGGCTGGTGGGTTGTTGGTTTTTTATCTTGCTTTTCATCTAAACACTGCTCTTGGCTGAGCGGAGCCAGGATGCAGGGAAGGAATATAAACACCGTCCCTCAGCAGGGCTGGCCAGGCTGAAGCATGCCCAGGAAAGCAGCTTGCTCTCCCTAAGCTGAGTTTTCCCCTCACTCTTAAGAAAAAGGAGGCAGCAGCTGTGGCCTTGGGGTGTGAAACCACTCCATGAGGGATGAAACCCACCTGTGGGGCATTGCCCACCCTGGAGAACTAGCGGGAGCTGCCAGACCTGCACCCCAGGGGTGCAAATGCTGCTGAGACCAGACAAACTTGAGCCCCATCTGCAGGTGCACAGAGCTCCCAAAACAGCCTTGCAAGGAGCTGCGGGACCGGGAGGGAAAGTTTGTGCCACCAGGTTTTGGATGGCAATTAAAAAAGAAAGGTGGCCCAAAATAAAGAGCCAGAGCTGCACAGAGGGAGCAGGACAGGGACAGCAGATGGGCAGCCCCAGCTCAGGGCAGATAAGCAGCTCACTCTCCACTTGAAAACAAAACAAAACAAAACAAACGAACAATCAAAGAACCAAACTAAACCAACAAAAAAAAAAAAAAAATCAAACAACAACAACAAAAAAAAGCACCCAAATATAATAATAATAACTGCACTCTCAAGGGCTTGGGTGCTTTCCAGTTCTCACTACTATAAAACTAAAATTAGTTTTGTTGCAGAAGCCTCCAGTAACAAAAAAAAAAAAAAAAAAAAAAAAAACAGAGAGGGAAACAGAAAGCAGAGCAATAAAGTGAGGGGATGGTTTGCAGCCACGTTTCCCAGAGGTGCTTCCGCTTATGTGTGTGCCCCCAGGCTGAGCCCAATGGAGATGTCGGGGCTGTGGCATTTCCCCAAGTAGCCCTTTGTGCCCTGGTTTGGGGAAATTTTTTTGGTGGTATCTGGGGATTTTGGATGCAGTGATTTGCAGACACCCAGCTGAGGGTGGGAGCAAGCCGAGGGTTCTCCCAGCCCAGCCCAGAGGAACCCCTCCTCTCACTGGGGTCTTGCTGGGATCATCAGGGAGGTGACAGGGCTGAGGAGGGGACTCGGGGCTGAGGAGGATTCAGGGCTCAGAGGAGGGTGCTCAGACATCCCAGGACCTGCTCTTATTCCCTCAACCTGCCAAACACCCTCCAGTGCACCCACACACAGCTCATGACCCCCAAAAAACAGGCAGGGAGGGAAAAAAGAAAAAAACCCAATGTGTTAAACCAACACAAATAGAATCATAGAATCCTTCAGGTTGGAAGAGAACCTCAGGTTCATTGAGTCAACCATCAGCCCCACTCTACAAAGTTCTCCCCTGCACCAGATCTCCCAATGCCACATCTCATCGACTCTATAAATGCATTCAAGGATGGTGACTCCACCCCCTCCCTGGGCAGCCCATTCCAGGCTCTGACCACTCATGCTGGGAAGAATTCTTGCCTAATATACAGCCTAACCCTACCTTGCTGCAGCTTGAAGCTGGTCCCTCTCCTTCTATCACTAATTCCCTGTGAGAAGAGACCAGTACCAACCTCTCTACAATGTCCTTTCAAGCAGTTGTAGGGAGTGATGAGGTCTCCCCTCAGCCTCCTCTTCCTCAAACTAAACACTCCCAGCTCCCTCAGTCGTTCCTCATAAGATTTATTCTCCAGGCCCTTCCCCAGCTCCATGTCCCTCCTCTGCACTTGCTCCAGCCCCTCCGGATCTCTTTTGGGTTGAGGTGCCCAGAACTGGACACCAGACTCAAGGTGTGGCCTCACCAGTGCTGAGCACAGGGGGACAATCACCTCCCTACTTCTGCTGGTCACACTATTTCTGATACAAGCCAGGATGCCATTGGCCTTCTTGGCCACCTGGGCACACTGCTGGCTCACGTTCAGCCGCTTGTCAACCAGCACCCCCAGGTCCTTTTCTGCCAGGCAGCTCCAGCCACACTTCCCCCAGCCTGTAGCCATCCATGGGGTTGTCGTGGCACAAGTGCAGGACCTGACCTTGTTGAAGTTCATGCCATTATAGCTCCAATTAATCTCTTTTCTCTCTTGATCCCTTCAACCTGCCAGCAGCTGAGCCCCTGGCATGTGATAGGGAAGCACCTGACACCTGCTGCAGCCGAGTGCACCGCAACGCCTTATTTCAGGTCATAGCTGGGATTTGCAACCCCTAAAATCCCCCCAGAATCTTGGAGTTATTGGCCAGGGCCGAAGGGTGGTCTTTCCTTGCGTGTCTTCTTCCCTGTGTCCCACTTGTGATTGTCTCTGGAACCCTCGGGCTCTGCTGCGGCAGTGTCAGTCCCGCCATCGCCGTCCTTCGCTGCCGGCCGGGAACAGAAACGTGGATCCAATCGAAAGGCTGATATTCCCCTAATGCTTTCCATTTCTTCAGCCCTCTCTGCTGTAATTGGAGCCGGAGCTGTCCAGAAGAATGTCTACAATGCGGAGAGGGTGAAAAAGGATGGAAAACTTCCCTGCTCAAAGCTATCAGCGAAATCTCATCTGGCCCTTTCCTCATCACTCCACGGGTTATTTATTGTTAATAATCATAAATAGTGTGTCACGTCTGTGTTCTGAGGTGGGGTGGCTTGCAGTTTGCCCTGTCTGTTGAGCATCTTTTGCTCTTCGCAGCAGCAGTCGCTCTGCAGGAGACGAGGGTATTCCACAGCATTTGGAAAAATAAAAAATAAAAATAAAAATCAATTTTAAAAAATCAGGCAGTTTGGAAAGACAAGGAGATGTTTAAACCTATCCCAGTGCTTGTGTCAGCACAAAATATGAGAGCAGTGCTGTTTTGTCCCTCTGACAGTGTGGGACCCATGTGTGGTGTTTTCCTGCACACACTACATACATGTGCCGTGTTTGTGTAAAGCCGGTCAGCGCTGGGGGTGGCCGAAGCTGCGGGGCCAGCTCAGACCCACCCCCAACCTCAAGGCGGGGGGGGGAGGTGGGGGGTGGTGTCAGGGCTCCCCTTTGCTCTCATGGTCTGGGGTCCCCATTTGGTGTCTGCACCAGAGTTGGGGAAACGGGTCCTAACATCATTGTTTCCACTGGATGAAAGTGCTGGCAAAGGGAGTGTTCCTTACTTAAACAGGTCCAGAAACTTGCTGGGAAGAAATCACTTTCCTGATTTATCAAGGCGAATTATTTTTTTTGGCGGGGATGTAAAAGCCTCAGTTTTCCCCCTCCCTGGGTAGGGGGCCACATGTTTTTGGTCTCAGCTCAACAAGGCGTAGCCTCAAATTTGAGGCCCAAGAGGAGGGCCGAAAGACACCACCACCACCAAACACACCTCCCCAGCACAAACAAACAAACAAACAAACAAAAAACCCAAAACAAACAAACAAACAAAAAGGCAAAAGAAGGGGGGAAAAAAAAAACCAATGGAGAGTTGTTCCAGTGGGAGCGTGCAGCCCCCACAGCTCCACTCAGCACCATCTGGATCAACCCATTCCGGGTGTGTCGGTTCTGACCGACCGTCTGCAGAAGTTGATGCAATGCATCTATATTTTAGATACCCTCTATTTATTCAAAGTAACTTATGTTATTTATTTAGATATCATAGCGTACCATCTATGTAATGCAGTCTCTCTCTCACTCTTTTTTTTTTTCATTAAATTTTATTTATTGAGCCGAATGGTGCCAAGTGCAGTTTACATTTATTACATTTTTATCATTTATTCCAAACCTTGGGGAAAACGGGGCAGGGGGGGCGGGGAGGAAAAGCAGTGTGATGTTATTTTTTTTAAACAAACATAAACTCGGGTGTGATGCTGTTATGTACTCAATGACAAAGTGAAAATAAAAGGTGGATTATATTGATTTCTCACTGGTTATTGTCTTTTCATGGGTGCCTGTGGGTAAAAGATGGAGGAGGGATGTCATCCCCACCCAGGGGATAGGAATGGCCAGAAAAATGGGAAATTTGGCTTTTCCTTTGGGAGAGCAGAGAGGGATGAAGGACGGCAGGAGCTTGACTTTATTTCCCAATTTCCTGCAGAAACCTCCACACACAAACAGCCCCATTTCTTTCACTTTCATCCGCTGCAAACCTGTATTTATTTATTCAAACCAACCACTCGAGACACGGCCAAGGCCAGGTCGGTGCCTGCATGGGTTTAGTCACAGAAATAATCAGCTTTGCCCCTTTCTTGTAAAGGCGCTTCCAGTTGGGTTGACTCAAAGACATGCCAATTCTGGCAAAATCACATCAAAAAAAAATAGAAAGAATAATAAAAAGACAAAAAACCCCACAAGGTTTTGATAAAGTTGGTCAGATAAAAATTTTGTTTGTGCATCTGGAAGCAGTGCTGAGGTTAGAAATATTTCTCTTTTCTCTTTTCTTTTCCCTTCTTTTCTTTTCTTTTCTTTTCTTTTCTTTTCTTTTCTTTTCTTTTCTTTTCTTTTCTTTTCTTTTCTTTTCTTTTCTTTTCTTTTCTTTTCTTTTCTTTTCTTTTTTTTTCCTTTCCTTTCCTTTCTTTTCCTTTCTTTTTTATTTTATAGAGGAAACATCTCAAAGGCAGCAGCAGGCACTGGCAGGGGTTTCATTGCTCTTAAGAGGATTCCAGTGGGTAATATTTTGTTTGGGGTGAAATGTTGTGATTTGAAGGCCCAGCCAAGCTCAGGGCACAGTCAGGTTTGAAAGCTATGGAAAAGGGAAGCATTGGGCCAAGCGCTGACACCCACCAGTCCTACCTCAGCTCTTTCTCCCAGTTCCCTGGGGACAAAAGCCAGAGTCCAGGGAGGGCTGGTCCTGCCTGGGCTCATCTGGTTGCCCGGGGACCTGCTCTTTAAGCCCCATTTGAACCCACATAAACCTTGTTTAGCAGATGTTGACCCCTTTAGATGGGTATTGCCCTCATTTAACATGCCCACACACACTTAATGCACATTATTTCCACTTAACACACCTTTACTCCCCCCACCTGTCCCAGTTTAATGCACCGGGACCCCACTGAACACACACTACCCCCAATTAACACACACCACCCCCAACTAACACTTATTACCCCATCTTGAGACACTTTACCCTCATTCAACACACATTGGGGAATTCAATGTGTGGGGCATCAGCCACACTGACAGAGGGAAGTGCCCTTTAAAAGCACTACCCCCACCCCAGGGCTGTCCAGAAAAAGATTATTTCTTTTTTTTATTTTTTTTTTTCACAGAAAATCAGGCTGAAATTATCTAGTGCTGGTGGGGAGAGTGGGTACAAGCTCCTGCATTATTTTGCAGAGCCAGCAAGGCGCTCGCTGCTGTGCCAGGCTTGGCACCGGCCGGTGGGGAACGACAGGGGCGGGTGGGAAAAAAAAAATAGAAGAGAAGCTAAAATGCTTTTGAACCACAAAAGTTTTGAGTGTTTTTTTGGGAATGGAAAGAAAGGTCTGTTTATATTCCCCCTTCATGCCACCCAGAGGCCTGACAGCCGTGGACAGCTCGTGGCCGAGTCAAACATTCACGCTCGAAGCTCCACTTTGTAAATATTTTATGAAGCATCTTTTTAGACTCATAAATCTTGGCATGAGCCCACGCATGCGCCCACCGATGGACGTGTGCGCCCGCTCCAGGAGCTAAGAAAAGCCACAACACTGCTGCCAGCCTGCCTGAAACAGAAACAAACCAAACTGAAACAGACCAAAACAAAACAAAATAGAAAAAGACAAAAACAAAATGGAAAAAGAAAAGAAAAAAAGAAAAAGAAATATAGAAAAAGAAAAAATAGAAAAATAATAGAAAAAGAAAAAATTGAGAAAAAGAAAATAGAAAACATAGAGAAAACTAGAAAAGATAGGAAAAATAGAAGGAGAAAAAATAGAAACAATAGAAAAAGAAGAAAAAATAGAAGGAGAAAAAAATAGAAAAAGAAAAAATAGAAAAAGTAAAAGAAAGTAAAATTAGGAAAAAAATATTGCAAACTGAAGTCTTAAGGACCAAATCAGAGCGGGTTGCTCGGAAAATCTGCCTCCTCCAAAAGTGTAAAAAACAAAAACAAAAAATAAAAAGAAGACAACAGTCACGGGCAACAGCGTGGAGGGGACCGGGCTGACGGGCTGGGGCCAGGGTAGTTTTGGGTGCAGTTTCTTGGAGATGAGGTGCACGTTGCCAACTCTCACAGTGGAAGTGGAGGTTTTTCTCTTGCTGAAAATCCCCGGCTCTGGAATGATGTTCTGCCCTCATTTGTTCTTTTTTTAAATGGGAAAAGAAACAGGTGGGAAACGGGCTGCTGAGCTCAAACCACTGCTCTGTTTGAGCTTTGTGAAATTACCTCCCTGGGAACACTGTGACAATACACCCCGCCCCACGTTAAACTGGAAAACACTCAATAAGACAAGAGTGTGGAGTTTGCAAGTCTTTAAAAAAAACCACAATCACCCCACCCAAACCCATAGAAACACCTACAGTGATCTCTCTCCCAATATCTCTGGTGGTTCCATCAGAAATATGAATCTCAGGAAGAAGTGGAGTGACAGGACAAGAGTTAACAGCTTTAAATTGGAAGAGGAGAGAATTAAATTAGATACCAGAAAGAAATTCCTTACCGTGAGAGTGGTGAGAGCCTGGTCCAGGTTGCCCAGAGAAGCTGTTGCTGCCCCATCCCTGGAGGGGTTCAAGGCCAGGCTTGGAGCAACCTGCTCTGGTGGGAATTGTCCTTGCCCAGGGCAGGGGGGTTGAAACTTGGTGATCTTTAAGGTCTCTTCCAACTTTAACCATTCTACAATTCTGTGATTCTATCCTGCCAACCACTCAGTTGTTCCTCAAGGACTATGGCTTGGGCCTGGGTGCAAGCTCCAAACACCCCATGGTCTTCCCACCCCTGAATGCTCCAGCAGAACTAAAATTCATATTTTGCCCACCTTCTGGAAGGCTGCAGCTCAAATTGGGGGATGAGGGTGAGGTCACCATTCCTAAGTTCATCCCCTGTGTATTTATTTTACCTTTGCTAGTGGCCTTGGGGTCACACAGTCCCTGCTGCTCCCCTCAAGGCTCCTGTGAACCCCCAGATAGCGCATGGACCGGAGAAAGGGTGATGGCTGACCAGCCTGGCTTGGCCTTGACCTGCCAAAATTATCCCAGGTTCAAGTGCAAATGTACTGTCATTCTGCAGAAGAGTTCAAAAACTTACCAGACTTGAGTCTTTAATCCATATTAAATAGCTCCAGGTCTTGGAAGCAAAGGGAGTCCGGATCGGGAGGTTGGCAAGAGAAATCCATGGATTTCTTGTGGCTGTTTTGCCAGTCAGGGGCTCTCAAAACGCTCCTGGAGAGGCTGCAGCAGCAGGAGGTGTCAGCGGGGATGGATAAATGATGTTTGACTTTCCCTGTAGCTGGAAAAGGGGTTTTCCACCAGGGTAAAGAGTCCAGATGTGGGAGAATTGGACCCCTCTCTGCAAGATCTCTACTGAATGGATGTGTCAAGACCTGTCCTCCCCCAGGAGCCCCAGGCTCTTTTGGGTGCTCTCCTGCCATTCAGCATCCCCTTCCATCTGTGCCCTGTGGCACCTCCAGCCTGGCCATGCTCTGAGATGTGTGTCACCCACCGTGGGCCATGGAAATTGTTCTGCTTTGCAGGACACTCCTCGTTCTACTTGAGACACACACACACACACCTGCTCCCAGCTTCACTTCGGTGTTTTCATCCAGGTTTTCCAGTTTGAAAAGGCATTTCTTTCCACTCACAAGTTACCCCAGGTTTCATTCTGGCTCTCCCCCACCCCTCAGCACTGCGACGTATGTGTTTCGGGGTGACCTCAACTGAAAATTTCCAAATTTAATTTTTGGGGTTTGAGCTCACCTGACAAACCCCAGCAATCTCTGCATTCAGGCACTCCCCTTCCTACCTCGCCCGGGGCTGGCTCCCTTCCCAGCCCCACACCAAGGGCAGGGCAGGGGGGGAATCGGGCTTTCCCCATCCAGCCTCTTCCCAGCACAACAGTGCAAAAAAATATTGTTGTTTCCTCATTCCCAGAGCATGTCGTCACCAAAGTGTGGCATTCCATGAAAATGCCACCAGCAGCAGGTCTGGGAGGGGGCACATCTGCAAAAAGGCATCTGAGGCGGGCGTGGTTGGGCAGGTTTCCACTGTACTTCATGCCCTCCTTGTCTGGGCTTTGGAGAATCTTCTTTTTCTCCCCAGTTGTTTTGGGTTTGGGTTTGGGGGTTTTTTGGGGGGGTGGGGATGCCCTAGATGTTTCTCCAGTGAAAGGTTCTGAGTGAAGATTTCATCTGGGAATTTGTCCTAGGGTGCTCTGACACTGGCTGCATTGTAACTCGCCACTTAATCTGTTCTGATAACCTGATGTTGGTAATGTCAATTCCTGATGGTGTGTTCATCAGGGAGAATTTCAGAGAGGCCAGGGTACACTGCCTTCCAGAGGACCATGGGCTGCCTTGAGCACTGTTCAAGGTTCAGGGGCTACAGAGAAACAGGTCTTGAAGGGGATGGATGGAAGCTCCTGCTCATGAGCCTTTGCTTCCCCAGTGTGAGCCTTCAGGTCGCTCAAAGGAATGAGATCCAAGTTGAAAATGAAATGCCTATCTATTAAGATGTTTATTTAATGCACAGGGAGATCTCAATCAACACCATCACCATCAGGACCAAAACTGCGCTCCCTGCCCACCCTCAGCCACTTGCTCTACACCCAGCAAATGCCACCTTGTCCATTTGGGAACGCTGTTGGCCCAGGAAGCTTCCATTCTGCAGTCACCCACTGCAGAAAGAGGCATCTACACCCTCTGGAGACAGCAGCCCTACCCTGCATTGACCCCCTACACCCAGGAACTGCACTTTCCTGCAGTGCGTCTCTCCAAAACAGGCTAAAGAACAATAATGCAGGTGAACTGAGCATGTTCATGGGGCTTTATACTGTGGTTTCTTCCAAGGAAGGCTCTTTATGGCATTGGCTAAAGCCAAGAGCAGCAAGCTCCTCTCAGCTGCATCCATGCATGCGGCACAGGTCATCTCTAGCAGCTCCTGGAAATTGGAAATTTGCCATTGTTTTTTTCAAAAACACCTTTTCTGAGCAGCTGGACCCTATGCCCCCATGGATGGTGCTTTATCATCGCTCCATTTAACCAACTACTCTGTTTTGTAATGGGTTTGGCTGGAATTGCAGCAAAAGGCAGCTCTGGAGGCCAATGCTCAAAGCTGAAATCTTCCCAGTGGAAGTCTTGAGGTGGAAGGATTTAGCCCAGGAACAGGCATCACCGCCCGAATGTGGCAGGAGCTGTAGAACGAGTGACCATCCCTCCTCACTCCCCAGTGCCCCCCATTGATGGGAACATACTGTTCACAGCCCTCACCTGCAGAGTATTATTTATCCCTTACCCACATCATTGTTAACTCAATCAGTAAGTGTTAAAGTCCTAAATTTCTCCACCTGCCCTGAACTGAACTGTCTGTAAGATGGGAAAAGCACAAGAGTCAGTTGCTGAGATCCCAGGAGCTAAAGGAGGAGGGAGATGTCTGCAGGCGAGGCAGAGGCAGGAGCACAAGCAGGGACAATTATTTGGCAATAAAAATTGATGCCTCACAGATTTATTGCTCTTTTTGAAGCAGGCTGCATGGCTAAGGAAGATGCGGCACATTGGTCTCCCTGAATTTCCAAAGGGGATTGCTACGGGCCAGCAAGTTCCTCAAGGAACTAAGCAGCCTCGGGAAGGTCCCACCTACACAGGTT
Organism: Jacana jacana; assembly: GCA_013400555.1. Classification (NCBI taxonomy): domain Eukaryota; kingdom Metazoa; phylum Chordata; class Aves; order Charadriiformes; family Jacanidae; genus Jacana; species Jacana jacana. Next base: position 123,336 of record VZTM01028308.1, on the reverse strand, counting down.
CTGTGAGGACCGGAAAAAGATGGGAGGGATCAAGGTTCGTATTCCAGACAGAAGGATTTGCTCTTAGGCTTGTGCCGGTCAATGTGTTCAACCAATCTGTAAAGCGGGGGGAAAAAAAACAAAAAGGGCAAAAGTTACTGATGAAAACCAGGGACTTACAATGCTAATGACAAGGTCTTGCTGATGCAAGACTTGTGGAAGTCTTCTACAGAAGGACTGTGGGAGGAAACGCAGAGGGAATTCTTTGGAAATGTTCCTTGAATGCTGCTGATGGAGGAAACAATCACATCTCTGTGAACACTGCTGGACTCAGAGCTGATTTTCCTCATGGAAACATCCTGGGGTGAGGACAGACCTTTGAAGACCTCAGTGTGGGGATGGTAGTGGTCAGGAAAACAAGGTGATGGCCTGGGGTACAGGCAAGGGGTTGGGGAGGGCATGGCCCCCCAGCCTGAAAAGGAAACAATTTCCAGTGATAGCGGTGGCAGAAAGCTCAATAAAGGCCAATTATTCAGTGTTTTTAAAACAGGTGGCCTAGAGGCATCAGCTGATACCAGAAGCTGTGATGCTCAAGGCACAGAGGAGGAGGCAGTTCATTGCAGAATGGTCCTGAGCGTCTCCTTGCCACAGGCTGCTGTGGGCTCTACAGCTTTCAGGGGCACCACCAGTGCCCCACACCTTACCTGCCCCAGCTGGCTGCTGTCAGACCCCCCCTCAAACCCACGCTGCTCACCAACCTGCGCAAAAACTAGCCCTATAAATAAACTGAGTTGTTTTCAGCCCATCTGGTTCCTGATGCAGCACATCCCCGCTCCTGCCTCAGGTGATCAGAGAGAGCCTGGACAGGGGTTGTGGGGCTGGGAGAGAGGAACATGGCCAGTTCCTCATGGTGTGGTGGCCCCATCAAGCCACAGCTTTGAAAGGTACAAAGTCCTTGAAGCAGGTTTGGTGACAGGTCTGGCTGTCTCACCTTCTCCCTTTGGCCACTGGCTTAATCTCTGCAGCCCATGGAGCTGATCCAGAATTGTTTGCAGAGACTGAAGGTGAACTTCTTTGAGGACCAAGGTGCAGGCAGCGTAACAAGTGTTTTGGGTAACGAATAGATTAGCAAAAAACCTAATGTACTACCCTATCTGATGGTCCATTCTCCAGCAAGACAAAGACATACAAACACCTAATTGCTTCCTTGTCCTTCGCTTCAAAGCTCCTCTTGTCCCTCCATTTCCATTGAGCTCAACCACCCCTTGAAATTGCAACCCCCCTGTCAGCAAGGACAAAGAGATGGCCAGGTGGCAGTGAGCTGGGTAAACAGCAGTTACACAAACCACTCAGACAGATCGGGCACCACCTGGTACCTGGCCTCTGTTGTCTGCAAGAAGTGACAAGCTCTGCAGAGGTGCAAGTCCCAGCCCACCCCCGACACCGGTTTCAACCACTTGTGCCACTGGAAGTAGCGCTGGTACCTCTCAGCGTCCTTGCTCAGCTCCCACAGGAACCGTGCCAGGTCCCCAGCACTGGCAAAGTCATCAACGTGGATGAAGGAATCAGGGGGCAAGAAGCGCTCGTAGTTTTCTCGAGGAGGTCCCAGCACGACAGGGACAGTGCCAGAGGACAAAGCGTTCCTCCAGAGCTTCTCAGTTATGTAGTCCTCATGTCGCGAGTTCTCAAAAGCCAGGTAGAATCTGTACTGGGACAGAGTGGGAAGGAGCTTGTCCCAGGGCAGGGGCAAGTGATGCCGCCCATAGACATCCACAGCAATGTGTTTCTTCAGCTCCTGGTAGTACCTGACCCGGTGGGAGCCTGCTCTCCAGTTGCTGACTACCCAGGCCACCAGTTTGGTCTTGGGTGGGATGCTGAGGGGCTGGGGCTGGCCAAGGACTTGTAGTTCCCCATATGGGGTAAAGATGTCTGAGTCTCTCCGGTAAGACATGGTCAGGTTGAAGAGGTTGTCCATGGCACCTAAGTTTGGAGAATGACTTGGAGACTCTAGGTTGAACCAGATCCAACGCTGGGAAGGGAGCCTGGGGAGCTGGGCCAGCCTTTCCGTGTCCCTACACACATCCCTGTGGTGCATAATCACAGCGTCGGCCTTCTTGGACCAGCTGTGGTTGGCGGTGAAGTGACAGTCTGGGGTCCTGTAGAGCTTTGAGCAGTTGATGAATTTGAAGTGGTGCCCAAAGGGCCACTTCCACAGCAGGATGGTCAGCCTGTGTTCACCCTTGGGTGGGACAGTGGTGTTCCCAGCATGGGCTTTTCGTGGAGAGGGACTGGGACCGTGATGCTCCGTCCCAGACGTCCTGAACTGATGAACAGACACAAAGAACCAGGAGCTGAAGATGAAGCTAAAGAGCAGGAAGGCGAAGAGCTTCTTCCAGGAGGTCTTCTTCCCGTCCACGAGCTCCATGAATGGATCTGCAAACACCACAGAGAGGCCACCAAGTGATGGGGGCACAGTGGCTCCCAGAAGGAAGGTGGCTGTGGGTGACAGGGACTCAGGGGACAGTGTGAAGATCTGATGGAAACCTACCTCCAGCCACCTCTCTGCAGAAGGAAAGGTCTCTGGAGCCACCTCCCCACTCACTGGGCCCCACCACGTCTCCACAGGCCCCAGGCCTCCCTCCATCACCACCTGCTGCCTTTCCTCCTCAGCCCCATTTCCCACAAGAGCCGCCGGCTGCCTGTGGTGTCTTCCTCAGGACACAAGGATGATGGCCTGCTCTGTCACATGGAGGCCTCTCACCTCAGGGACAGAAGAAGGGGCAGAAGCACCACAGCCACCCTCTTCTGGTTCACCCAGAAGCACAGCAGACCCGGACAGCCTCCTCTCTACCAATGCAGGGCTGCCATCTTGTTTTGTCCGTCATTTTAAGGCAGGGTGCCACCATGGCACAGCAGGGAACCTGACTGCTTTCTGCTGAGAGAGAGGGCTGCCTGGGGACTGGCTGGCAGCCATTTTTTGTGACACCATCATATCCACATGGTACCAGGCAGCCCTGTGGGTGGCTGTGCAGGACTAGGCATGGGTGTCCCCTGAGGTACACCACAAAAAGACCACCATGTCCTTCTCCATGGCAGAGCACACCTTGTGAGGCGGCCATTCCCTGACATTGTCTCAGGCAGCGCCATGATCAGCCGCCTGCCTCCTTTGGAATGGAAATGCTCACATATAAAAATATATACATTGATATACTGTACATTATGGGACATGCATGTGTATTTTATTTACATGTATAATTTACATGTAAAATATATTTTACATGTATAATTATAAAATATATAAAATTATATAATTATAAAATATATTTTATATGTATAATTTACATGTAAAATATCTCTTTTGTACTTCAATATACAGAAATATAGATAAAGGAGTGTACAAACACGTATAATTTTTTATTTTTAATTTAGATGTTTTTTCAATCAATTTGTATGTTGATGGCCCACAAGTTGGAGACCAAGGTGACAAAGTCCCTCCCACTGTAACTGAAGACAAAGTACACAACCAACTGAGGAATCTGAAGATAAACCAGTCCATGGGACCTGATGCAATACAGCTCAGATTCCTGAAGGAACTGGCTGATGGAGTTGCCAAGCCACTTTCCATGATATTTGAAAAGGCGTGGAGGTCAGGTGACATTCCCATGGACCAGAAGAAAGGAAATATCGCACCCACTTTTAAAAAGGGTAGAAAGGAAGACCCTGGGAACTACTGACCTATCAGCCTCACCTCCGTGCCTAGGAAGATCATGGAACAGGCCCTTCTAGAAGCCACACTTGGGCACATGGAGGACAGGGAGGTGATTCAGGACAGCCAGCATGGCTTTACTGGGGCAGGTCCTGCCTGACTAAACTAGTGGTCTTCTATGACAGGGTGACTATGGCAGTAGATAAGGGACAACCTATGGATGTGTTCTATCTGGACCTCTGTAAGGCTTTTGACATGGTCCCCCACAACATCCTGCTCACCAAGTGGGAGGGATACACATTTGACGGGTGGACTGTTCAGTGGATGAGGAACTGGCTGGATGGTGGCATGCAGAGGGTGCTTCTCAATGGCTTAAGGTCCAAATGGAGAGCAGTGACAAGGATTGTCCCTCATGGGTCCCTCCCTGCTGGGACCAGTGCTGTTTAACCTTTTTAACAATATAGACAGAGGGATTGAGTCCACCATTAGAAAGTTTGCAGATAACACCAAGCTGTGTGGTGTTGTCGATACACCAGAAGGAAGGGATGCCATCCAGAGGTACCTGAACAGGCTGTAGAGGTGGGCCCAGCTGAACCTCAGGAGGTTCAACAAGAGCAAGCACAGGGTTCTGCACCTGTGCTGGAACATTCCTCACTCCCAATACAGACTAGGGGATGACGTGTTAGAAAGCATCCCTGAGGAAAGGTGGGGTACTGATGGAGGAGAAGCTGGCCATGATGAGCAGGCAGTGAGCACTTGCAGCCCAGAAGACCAAGCAGATCTTGGGCTGTATCAAAAGGTGCGTTGCCAGCAAATCCGGAGAGGTCATTCTGCCACTTCACTGTGCTCTGGGGAGACCTCACCTGGAGTGCTGTGTGCAGGCTCCAGGGACATCTGAGAGCAGCCTTCCCGTACCTGAAGGGGCCTACGGGAGGGCTGGGGAGGGTCTGTTTACAAAGGCCTGCAGGGACAGGACAAGGGTCAATGGTTTCAATCTGGAGAAGAGATAGACTGGATATTAGGAAAGGGTTCTTTACTCTGAGGGCGGTGGACCACTGAACCCAGGTTGCTCACGAAGGTGATTGAGGCCCTGGGCAACCTCATGTAGTTGGGGGTGTCCTTGCTGACTGCAGGGAAGTCGGACTAGATGATCCTAAATCCCTTCCAGCCTGGACCATTCTATGATTCTATGTATATTCTCTATAGCTATATATTCATTTAGATATACATTGTTCTAGATATGTATAGGCGTGTATATATTTTTTATATATTTTAACTATATACATATTTTTTTTAAGCTATAGAATTAAAAACATATAGCCATGAAAACACTGATAAGGAGGCTCAAAAGTATAGGTGCAGAGAAGATCATCCTGACCGAGAAGGCACGTATAACTCAGCAATTCTGTATGGGTTTAAACTCAGGTGTTTTAGCGATGGACCTGGCAGTGCTGGGCTAACAGCTGGGCTTGGTGATCTTTAAAGACGTTTTCCGACCTTAGACAATTACTCCTGCCAGCAGTAGCCACAGCCTTCCTACCACAGCCAGCTCCTGTATCACCACCCCCCAACTTCCAACCGTCTCTCTCATAGACCAACCACCAGAGCTTTCATCCCCAGCATTCTGTTGACTTCTCCTCTGTACCATGGACTTTCCAGATTTCTGACACCACATTGCTTATACTGATCCACTTGCTATGGGCTCCAAGAGCATGGACCTGCTGCCTGTGCCCCAAAACCTGGATCTTACTGCAGTTGCTTTTCCTATTGTTCTAACAGGACAGTTGTGATTGATTGCTGCCAGCATTGACCTAAGAAGATGGAAACCCAGATAGTACCAGCCTGCACTCCACCATGGTCATACAGGGAGCTGTAAGGTGCCTCAAAGTAACAAGATCTCCAGCAGAAGCTAGTGGGTGCAGCACTCACCTCTTATCTTGTCTATCAGCGGTACCTGTGCTGCTGACGGACACAAAACAGAGGGAAGCAATGCCTCCTGCAATCAGAGGTGAAACTAGATGGCTGTAGACCCCATCCTTCCTGTACCCAGTGCCTCCCTTGCAGCCCGAGGCAGATGCCTTCTCCCATAGCTATTGGAGAAATAAAGGACTGTCAAAACTCACCTCCAGGTTTGGTCCTGGCAAGATAACACACCATGAAGATGAGGACTGCAGTGGGTGACACAACCAGGAAAAGAAGAGAAGAAAGGAGAGCGCAGACGCAGGGAGGAATCAGCGGCGTGTTTTGCTGTGTCTTCAGCCGCGTGTGCCAGTTGCTACCACCAGAAACATGTCACCCAATAATAAAAGCTGTAATAAAGCCAGGACAGATTCTTCTTTGATAAATGAAGTAATGGTCAAATAAAGGAACCCAGAGGTTTCTTGTGGTTAAAGCACACCTTACCAGTGAAAGCACCTCCGTACACACACGTTTGCTCCCTTTACCAATCTCAGCTCACAGGATTTATTTGTGATGTGGTTTCTTCTCCACCTTGTGTCGCAGGAGGACAGTTCTCTCTGGGAAGGATGGGCAAAGCTGACACAGAGCAGAGGTGTAGGCATCAGGTCCGCAAGTCTAATGGACTTCATGGCATGGCTGCCTCCATCCCCATGCCAGGGCACGTCTCCCAGTCACTTACCCAGCATCTCCAGCTAAAGCCCAAATTGGGACTGGTGACTTCAGGGATCACTACAAGCTTTTGAGCAGGCAAGTGCTTGAACAAGACTGTCTGGCGAAACCCTGTGTGTCCAGGACCACAGACCACGCTTTGGAGCATCTCCAGCCCAGGTGAATAGGCATCATACATCACGGTCTGTGGACATGATGAGGTGGTTTGTTTGCTATGGCCAGAGCAAACTGATCTTGCATTGAGCTTGGCTGCACTTGGCTGGGACATAAAGAAAACCCATTATGTGTTATTATCAGGCTTAATTATATTCAGCTGTAAACATGGATCGTTGGTCTGGAATTAAATTCACAGGAAGAGTTTTAATGCAGGTTTGGGGTGTTTTGCATAGGCAAGGGAATTGTAAATCCCCAGGGCAATACAGGGTGGGAGACTTTACAATTCCAGGCCTTCTACTAGCAGGTGTGTGTTTCCTGGGACAGACCTGGAGGTCACCTGAGGTGCATGCAGGTGCCTCCTGCAGACTTGGGAGCACTCTGGCACAAGTGAGAGCAGAAAATACACCATGGCATGAGGGATGAAGGCCATAACTCACGGTTTGCACACCCCAGGGTGATCAAGGCAGCCTGAGGTCTCACAGCTCCTCACCTGGGCATGAGAAGGTACCAACCAATCAGCTGCTATGCCTAGAAATTCCACACTTGAGAAACTGTGACTTCTTGCCCTTTCCCCATGGCACAAGCTACACCTGTGCTAGTAACTTAAACAGTACGATTTAATTCAGCTAGAGGCTGAAATTTGGGGTGGTCCATGACCCAGCTCTGGCATGATCCAACTAGCTCCATGCCAAATGTGACCCAGGTGCAATTTGGGAGTTACCTGGGCAAGCAACCATTCCCTACAGGTAGTCTGCATGTGGCCACTCCTTGGTGGCAAAGGGGTTTCTCTAACATGAAGGTGGCTCAGCCACACCGGTTGGCCTCAGGAGAACAGACTCGTCCTGTGAGGGTAGATGCAGTTGTGAAGTTCAGACACCAGCTAGCTCTCCTGCTGAGGGGCTCTGGAGGCAGCACAAATAAAGACCTTACCCGCACAAATGTCCCCAGATGCAATTCTACTCAAGGCTGTGGATGAGAAAGTTTCCCAACACCGCGGGGGAGCCCTGAGTTGAAGGATCCTGTAGCACCAGATAGGAGGCTTCACCCAGGTGGGAAATTCAAGACTTTTGTACCCCTGAAAAACAAGGCTATAAGGAACTTAAGCTCAGCAGGTGTAATTAATGTAAATTAAACAAATGAGCAAGTGTGGGGAAGCCATGGAAAACAGTCACAAAGCTGCAGACTGAGTATTGTTCCATGTGGCACATGTGGTTCACAGTGACAGATTGCTTCGTCCTGAAGGCAACGTGAGATTGTAGCACAGACAGAACAAAGAGGTTGTTCAGGTAATAGACTTGGCAGGACCACACAGGGTTGACATGAAGACTTATCGTTGTACGATGAATAGTCTCAGTAATGCCTACATCTGAAGACAAATAAAGCTCTGTTTTGGAGAAGCTTCCTGGTTACTGGCCTTGTTGACCAGCAAGAGATGGCAGAGCTTCAGATGTAGAGCTCTCGCCCAGGTGAGCACAGGAAAATGCAAGGGCTGGACTTCCTTGTGTTCAGGGGGCAAATGTCGCTCTCCCAGTGATGCAAGTGGTGAGCAGTTGAGACCAGTTGCCTTCAAAGGAGTCACCAAAGGCCACAAGGGATAATCCACAATGATGGATTTGCAGACACAGGGAATTTGTCTATATTAATAAGTAAATGTGTCAGACTAGATCTTGTCCCTAAGGCCAAGTGGCCAAGTTTGACTCCCATCCCTGTTGCTTCTCATTTGACTGCAGCTACAGCCAGGCTTTTTGCTGGCCACAGTCCCTGCCTTGGACTATCCTTGGACCTGCTGTTTGAAGGGCACTGTTTGGCATGGGCTAAAACCGTACCATTGATAATGGGACAGTGTTTAGACCTGTGTGCCCTCGCTCAATTGTTTCCTGTTGCATATGTAACCTGCAAAAAAAGCCATAGCCCAGGTCTGTAGCTCAGGGGTGGGTTCTTGGAAGCATTCCTCTAAGCAGACACCTTGTCTCAAGAAGAGAGAAGCTCCAAGAGGACAGAGCCCATGTCTCACAGCCCCGTCAGCAATGCATATCTGCCAGTATCGAGGCACCAAGGGTTGATGTCAAGAGGATGGGGCCAATCATTTTTCAGTGATGCCTGGCCAGACGGGCACTAGCTTGAACATGGGCAGTTCTGTCTAAGTACGAGGAGGGACCTCTTTCCTGTGAGGGTGGCAGAGCCCTGGCAGAGGCTGCCCAAAGAGGTGGTGGAGTCTCTGTCTCTGGAGACATTCAAACCCACCCCTCCCTGTGCAACCTGCTCTGGGTGACCCTGCTCTGGCAGGGGGTTGGAGGATATGATCTCTAGAGGTCCCTTCCAATCCCATAGCATTCTGTGATTTAAGGTTTGCAATAAAATTAACTGGGAAAGGGTCTCTATATATCTCCAATTCATTTGAAAAGCTTTTGCAGAGTCTACAAGGGACTGCATTTCCTTGCTCCAGTCACTTTGAGCAGTGGGAGGAGCTCAAAATTCCTTTGTGAAGACTCACCAGGGAGCTCTGCCTGGGGCACTCACAGCTGTCCTCTCCAACTGCTTCCTGCTCATCTCTTGCAAAACATTTTGTTGAGGCTTTTCAGGAACAAAGATGTTTTGGGAGATGATCATCAATAGGCAAATATTGGCATGGATCCAGTGCTAGTCCTAAATGTGCAGCTTCAGTGGGTAGGATGGGTAGGTGTTGTCCAAACAGGATACCTGTTGATGCTCTCCTTCATCATACTCAGCCTTTTTGCCTGCACAGACATAAAAGAAGTGTCACCAGGCACTCTCGCCTTGCCAGATTTCTTATGTGGGTTTCAAATACAAGGGAGGATTATCAAGGAGGTGGAACATCAGAGATGGGAGGGATCCAACCCTTAGGACAACAGGTCCTAAGTTGCTAAGCATGTTATTTGTCCTTCCTCGTATAACCACATGCCCTAATTGGCCTCCAGCAATGGGTTTCTCATCTTCTAGGCTTGACCCACCTCATGGCAACAGCAGAGAAGAGAGATGCAGCCATCAAGAACAAATTTAGCAGTGTCTGATCCAGAGCAGGGAGAGTGGGATGGCAGCATGGGGCTGAGACCCAACCCTGAGCACCCCCAAACCCTGCGTCCCCATAGCCATCTGCCTCCCTGGGTGGGCCAGACCTCATCATTGATTTGTCTCCAGACTGATTTTCCTCTATGTTATATCACCAGCCCTGCGCTGGGACCACAACTCCTCCCAGGGGGCAACACCACCCTTTGGCATTGGTCTCACTCCTTGGGGGAACTGAGGCCAGGCAGCCCCACTGCTGCTCCCCACAGGCTCCAGCCTCCAGAACAGTGGCAGGGAGCGGTGCAGGAGGGTTCTGAACTGTTTGTATTCCTAAGAATGTGCTATTTCCTTCCAGAGGAAAAAGAAACACAAGCACCACAAACCAAACAATTACTTCGCTGCACCCAGAGCTGAACCACACCAGAGGGATGCCAGCACTAGTGGCCTCACTTGCCCAGGTCACGTTCACACACACTGCACTGAAAGGCTCCAGCCTTCTTCTAGGGACGAAATAAGTTGGTTTTTTTTTTCCTTATCAGCTCTGGAAATCAGAGATTCTATGTGTCTCCAGCATGCTCAAGTGCATCTGTGAATTCAGCAAAAACCTCTGTTCCCTGTGACAATTTTTGCTCCCTTCCCCAACTTAGCAGCAGCCCAGCACTTGATGCACTGCTCCCACCCAGCTGTCCCCATCCTGCCCATCCCTTGCAATTATCAAGCATCTTTCCCAGGTCAAGAGCCAAAATCCTACATTTCTCAGCATTTAGTAATCAGCACGTGATGGCGTCAGGGTGGGATTACAGCAACTGCAAATAGTAACACCTCTGAAATCTGTTCTGGTACAGACAGACAGACAGACCCAGATACTTGAGTAGAAAAAAAGGTACACAGGAACATAGAAACCTCCCTGGTGTGTGAGGGCAGGGGGGCCTGTTTTTTAAAAGTGATCATTCCTAGTGCACATGCAATCTGAGTGCTGCCAAGAGGAGGCATCTTTCTGCTTTAAAAACCCATGAACCCATCCCATGCCAGGCCTGGAGAAAGGAAAGAGGGAGCAACCGTACTCTCAGCTCTGGGAATTTGCTTTTCTCAGCCTTGCAGAACTAGGTGGTAAGGACAATTTTCACCCTCCTTTGATGACTTTTCCAGCCCATGCCTGGGTCTCCCTCATGGTTTTTGAGCCAAGGGACAATCACTGTAAGATTTGTTAGGGGTCATGGAGTCCCAACAGTGGCTTCAGCCCCACTCTTCTCCCCCAGTCTATGCCCAGCACCCACAAAGTACCCAGGATCTATATGCCATAAATCTGCTGATTGGGTCTCAGCCAGCTGCCCACTGCCAACAGATTCTAATGAGTTTAATTATGTCTTCTGTTCTCATTCCCAGCCCAACCTGGACTTCCAGCATCCTGACAGTGTATGGACTTGAAACAAGGGTACTATAAAGTTCTACCCATGGCTGCACCACAGCCCGGAAGCAGAGGGCTCTGTTTCTTGAAGGTGTTATGAATAAACCATCAATTAATTTGGAATCCCACCGCTTCATTCTTCAGTTTTGTTCTGGTTTGCTTTTTGCCACATCTCCTAGAGAAATGCAGTCTGTGACAGTGCTGCATTCCATGTTTTACCTGCCTGACATCCACTCTCCTACCTGTCCCGTGGGTCCCATGTGCCTGCCTTCCCAGGGAGTCACCACCTCTCCTCTCGTGTGGAAAGTCCTGCAGGAGTCTCACCACTTCCATGTCTTCACTTTTATCTTCACCTCTTCTCTGCCTGTTTTCAACACAGAGGTTCTCCAAGATGGTTTCCACTGGAGAAAACAACATTTGACCATTTCTGTGTTCAAAGCCATGCTCAACACTGGGGGAAGGCTCAGAGGAGCTCACAAAGCAAGGGCTATTTCACAGGCTTATACTTTTTAAGACCAGGAAAGACCACTCTATCTTCCAGCAGGGCCTGGAAGAACTGCATTCACACAGAGACCCTTTGGCTAAAACACAACATCCCAGGAGGCATCATAGAATTATAGAATCATAGAATCATAGAATCATTTAGGTTGGAAGAGACCCCTGGGATCATCAAGTCCAACCATCAGCCCTACTCTACAAGTTCTCCCTTACACTAGATCCCTCAACACCACATCTAATCTACTCTTAAACACAGTCAGGGAGGGTGAGTCCACCACCTCCCCGGGCAGCTGATTCCACTGACTGACCACTCTCTCCGTGAAAAATTTTTTCCTAATGTCCAGCCTAGGAGTTGGATTTGGGAGCTTTTTGTCTGACTTTAAAACTCAGGAGGTGAGGATGTCAGCTCTGGGTTTTGTTCCCCTCTCTGAAACCCTTCTGCATCCACTGCTCCTGTTCTTGTTAAGAACGTGCTATAACCAGGCCATCATTGTGGATGGTAGAACAGTGCATACCAACGCATTGCGGAGGCAGCTCCAATGCTACCCACAGCCCTGCCATCACCTCAAGCCCCCACTTCAAAACAGAAGGTAGATAAGATATTGCCTGCTAATGGCTTTCCATATAAATATTAGGACCTTACCTCTCAACCAGTTTACTCTGTGCACTGACCCCCTCACCGGGGTCACAGGGAATGGGAAGCTGTGGGAGGTCCCCAAGTTTTATAAATTAGAGGGTTTCTCTGCACAGACATGTACCATGAGGCACCCGGGAGCCAAAGACACTAATTAATGGTACCAAGGAGGTCTGTTGTAGGGGAGCAGTGTCTGAGCAGCACTGGGAAGGGATTACTGAGAGATTTAGCAGTTCAGGTGGATTAAGGGTGATTTGTCAGTTGTCTGCCATGGGTCTCCACAAAAGAACAACAGAAAAAAAATCATTTAGTGTGAGAGCAGGAGTAAAAAAAAACCTTTGGGCTTGATGAAGTTGAGGTTTGAATGTTGGTCCAGGTACCTCATACAAACCTATGGGTGGATGCATGGTTGGTCTGGGTGAGGCAGAGGTTACCTCCAGCATCAACTTGCCATCTCCGCTTCATCATGTGCAGCTCAGTTACAACCACTGTGTGGGCAGGACCCTGGTGTCTCAGGGGCTGGAAAGACAAGTTGGAGCTCCTCACAGAAGAGAAAACGACCCAAAACAGAGAGGAGGAAGATTGGGTTTTACCAGACTCTGGTCACACCCTCACAAAGCACTTTTGGAAAGGCTGAGCTACGTCCCCGAGTCAGTCTGCCTGTGGCTGACTCCAGGTCTCCAGCTGCACACTTTTGTAGCCAGAAGAAAGCAAATGTGAGCAGCGACCCCCACCCCCACCCCAATATGTGCAGCATTTAATTTTTTCCATGAAAAAACAAGGGAAGGGTTTGGAAGGGGAAATAAACAAGTAGCTGTAAATGTAACTGGTGAAATTATAACGAAGCACATCACTGGCTTCAGAGGAAATCTAGATAAACAAATAAAGGTGCAGTAGGACAACAAGTCTCAGATTGCAAAGAGTAACACAGGACACACCGTTCTATAATTTGACTCTTCCAAGTGGAAACATTTTGGAGTTTGCCAAGTGTGCTTGACTTGACTTATTTCCTTGAGCTTTCCCTAAGGATGGGGCAGACGTGGAAGAGCCAAGGAGGCAGTGAACCACCCTCTCCCCACTAATGAAAACAAGCACCCAGCAAGGATTTGTCAGGAAAGCACAAAACAACCCCCGATGGAATGGGAGCAACTTGGGGAGCGGGGCTGGGAGGGTGCACACCCACACTGGGGCAGCTCCCAGCTGCCATCGTCTCCAGCCTTGATTTAAACACCATTTCTCTACAGGGCTGACAAGTCCATGGCAACCCCAGGTGAGCACCATGGGATCAGGCTCCAAAATCCTGCCCCAAACCAACTGCAGGGTTCACCTAGGAAGGCTTTGCTAGAGCCAAGGATCAGCCAAGGCATCTATCCCACTTCCTTGAGATCTCATTTGGGGCCAACCAGGGGGCTCTTTTTCATTTATTTTAAAAAAGCTTCATTTGGGGCTGCAGTGAATTGTGCTGTTTTGCTGTTTATTTTTGCATTGTACCAGGCTGCCCTCAGGTTTCTAAACAGAAGTCACTTCCAATCCCAAAATGGAAAACGTTCCTCTTGCAAATGAGAAAAAATGCAAACGTTTCCATTGTGGCCATGCAGTTTTGGTTGTGGGTTTTTTTTTCCCTGCCCTGCTAAAACCTTTATCTTCTGAGAAATCTCTCTGCAATGACCTTTGGCTGTAAAGAAAGAGTTCAAACCAACCTTTCCAATAACAACTTCCCAAAGTTCCAGGTGCCTTCTCCCAAGATGACCACCTCTTCGCAGAGCCTGAGGGAAACACTCTGGTCTGTGTCAGGGTTAGGACAAAACTCAGGTCACACACAAGATCTAACAAGTAACACATTTTCCCAGCATTTGGCCACTGTTGGTTGAGAGGGATGAATGGCCAAGAGGAAATCTGAAGCTATTTTGGCCATTAAAAAATACACGGTGGCCACCTCACCTTTCTGTTTACAGGTTAACCAAATCACTTTGGTTTTCGGTGCTTTGACTGCCACCATCAGTCTGAACCAAGCTTCCCAGCCCAAGCGGGGCCCCGTCCGCACACTCCCCACCGAGGAGCACGCTCAGAGCTGGTGGCCACGTGGAAGGAGACTCAGCTGGTTCCCATCCCCATCCTCCAGCAGCTGCCCCCAATGAGCTCCAGATGCAGGACTGGTGTGCAGGGGCGTGAGGCGCTGTGCTGGAGGGGGAAGGCAGAGGCAGCCGAGGCTGCTGCTTTTATCTCCTTTGCTTTGTTTATGAAAAGAGAATTAGCATGTGGTTGCCAACAATTTATTCTGGCGAGGGCGTTCCTCCAGAAATACTTTTACTGCCGTCACAGCAAGCAGCTATGGCTTGCCTTCCATCGGCTTTCTCACCACTAGCCAGGCCTGTTGAGACCTGAGACCCAAGAATGGCCACTAATTGCTGGGGAAGCTGCCACTTGAGCCCAACCTCACACCAAACAGCCAGGAGAAGCTGCAAGAAGAGCACAGCCCACTGCTCAACCACCTTCCCAGAGGTTTCTCTTCCTCGGGCACAGAAAGTCCAGCTGGCTTTGTCTCTGCGGTACTCCAAAGGCTGTAATATTTGATAGGATGAGGGAAAATGGCTTTAAACTGAAAGAGGGGAGATGGAGCTGAGATGTGGGGAAGAACTTCTTTGGTGTGAGGGTGGTGAGAACCTGGCCCAGGTTGCCCAGGGAAGCTGTGGCTGCCCCATCCCTGGAGGGGTTCAAGGCCAGGTTGAGGGGGCTTGGAGCAATCTGCTCTGGTGGGAGGTGTCCCTGCCCAGGGCAGGGGATGACAGTGGGTGGGCTTTAAAGATCCCTTCCAACCCAAACCATTCTTATGATTCTAACCCATGAGTCACATCTTGACTGGGGTGCAAAGCCTACGATCCTCTGGGCAGGGTAGGTGGATGAAAATGAGCATTTTGGGCTGCAGAAGGCTTTTCCCCATGAACCAGGAGCCCAAGAAAGCAGCACTGTGGCAGTCATGGGGAAAGAGATTCAAGATCTAGAGCAAAACCTCACCATGCAAGTGCTTTGAATGATACAGAGGGCAGGTGACAAGTGGTGCTCTTGGACGGGAAGCTCACCTGCACTGCTGTGCAGCTCATGGACCTTGTGTTTGTGGAGAGCTCTGCTGGATTTGGGGCAGGGTGGGAGTTCTTTTACTGGAAGAAGCTGAAGCCGAAGCCCCATTTCCCAGCAGGATGGGCTTGGTGTGTTTTTTCTCCCAGCACTGCGTAGGCCTGCTGATAGATAATTGGATTAAGAGCGAGCCAGCATCTACTCCAAGGTTATTTATTGCTTTTAAGAGGCGAGCTTTATTTGGAATTATTTTTGTCTTATCTTATTTTTGGTGCCTGCATTGGGTCTGAGTTATGGAAATGTCCTGGATGCACCAGCATCCCCTCTGCGTGGTGTCAAACATTTGCCAAGTGAAGGCAGCCCCTCACAATCCCCAGGGAGGCCCTGGCAGCCAGCTGCTGAGGCCAGTATCCCTTGCTGCCAGCTTCTCAAGAGTTTCAGCTGTACCAGCACACCTGGGGCTGAACTGCCACCCATGGGTGCTCTCTCTGGGATGAGGCGGTACCCAGGCGGTTGGTTATTCCCAGCCATCACCCACCCAACAAGCTGAGTGAAGCTGGGTTTGACTCTGCATTCACATGGCCAGGGTGGCAGCAAAGGCCGGATTCTGAGGCAGAAAGGTCTCCATTATCCCATATCCCCCATCATGCTCCACCATGGTCCCTGCAGCTGAAGACTCACCCAAAGTCCACCTCTGGCAGTCCCAGTACAAACAGTCCCCACTTTCACAGGCACCGTTGGCCACTCGGGTGTTTCTCCCTCCCAGTCGCCCCATGATTTCTGGAGAAGCAAGGGGGACATTAGCCCTTGGAGAAGAGAGCCAAGGCTGGATGCGGGCACTGGAGACACCTCGACCAGCAGCAGAAGAGTGCACATGTAATTTCCCAGTGTGCAGAAACACCCTTTGGGGCCATTTGCTTCACAGAGGCATTTTCCTCTTTTCTTCTTACTTCATCAAACTAATAATATTGAGGATTTTGTTCTTTCCCCCCCAGTTCAGCTGGGAGCTCTTTTCCACCACACTGCCGCAGCACTGCTGAGAATGAGCTGGGCCAGGAGGTTTTTTTTCCCCAGGAGGCCAGGCCAATAGTTTTTTTAGTTGCTCTTACTCACCATGACTCTGCCAAGAAGGTGCTCACTATTTTACAAGGCCCACAAGAGCCCCGTCTGCCCGGAGGTATGATTCAGGACAGCTTCTTGCACAGCCTGGCCTCAACCCAAACTTTTCTGATTTAAACCTATCTGTTTGGAATGGGATTAAGCAGAAATAAGCAGCTGTTTTGCAGAATGATGATGAGGGCACAGGATCCATGCTCTTACTTGGCTCAGGGAGAGCTCTCCCAGGAGCGACAGATCCTAAATCACAGTGGGGGGAGTCCATCCCACTGGGAAATCCTTCCCCTGAACCCGGGAGGGTGAAGCAGCCACAGAAGGGGTGTGGGCATTGTTTGGGTTGTTTTGGTTCCCACCCGCCCCCCAGCTCCAAGTGGATTTTAGGGGAAGTATTTTACAGCTCTTAAAAAAAAAAGAAATCCAACAGCCACACCTAAAGTGTGTTTCTTGTCCTGGGAAGGAGGACCCCCTCTCCCTGGCAGGGAAGGCAGAAGGGGTGGGAGAGAGGGGCTGGTTTAGGACACCGGGACGCCATGGGAAGGACTGAGCTGGGTTCTCCCTTTGGTAAGGACTCTGCAGCAGTTCCCGAGCTCAAAGAAATCCCTGGGTGAGGAGAGGGTGACACAGTCACACAGATTTAAAACACTTTTGATGCGGTTGCAGTACTTGGCTTTCGAGGGATTAAAGCAAATGAAGAGCAACTTGGTGCTGGGTGGGTTTTAGGGCACCCACAAACATCCTTGGGGCAAGCTGGGCTCCTCCATGTCAGCTGAGCAAAGGTAACAGCCATGGCTTTCTGGAGCTCAGAGTGGGGTTACACCAAACCCCATCATCCAAAGGGGCCAAGGATGTGCAGGGTGGTAAATTTAGCAACAGGATGTTACACCATGAGGACTTGCCTGAACATCTCCATCAGAGGTGCATCACCAAAGGTGGTTCCTGCAGTTCCAGGCGCTGAATTTACATTGTCTGCTGAGAGCTGGGATGCCTTTCGCTTGGCCTATTCCTGAATAAACCACAGCATGAAACTACAAAGAACAGAAACCATTGCTACAAAAGCTGGAAAATGCCACTTCCCACAGAGCATGAAAGACCTGAGCAATAGAAAAGCAGCATCTCTCTTTAAATAGCCAGCTATAATTGTTAGTGCCTTGGTCTGCTCTGTATCACTGCCAGCAAAAGCCAATGCCAACACCAGACCATCGCCTGTAGGTCCATCTGTGACATTGAAAGGCTGCAGCAAGGCAGAGCTGAAAGAATAAAAACCCTTTGGAGGGGAAAAAATATATCTTCAGATTGTCAGCTGTGCTCACTCAGAATCAGTTATAACCTCCCTCCACATGTGGTGGCATTTTAACACATTCCCCCTTCCTCCCAGGACTGGGCTGGGACCCAATTCACACCAACAGAGGGTGTTTCTGAGGCTGCTCCCTGAGCACTGCTGCCTGACGTCAGGGACACACTCCCCAGTCCTGCACAGTTTCTGCTGCCCTTCCTGCTCCCAAAACAGGGCCAGGACAATTCTGCTGGCATCCACCACTGCTGGGTGTGGGCTACACACTGGCTCAGGCCCTTGAGGAGTCTCAAGTTTTACTGGGGGATAAAAACGTGGGTAACTTGGAGCAGAAGACATGGAGCACATGATGTCTCTCCTCTTCTACATTTTTTTCCCCCTCCCTTGAGAAAAGCCAAAGAGTTACACACAGCTCTGTCTTCACAATGTGCTGCTCACAGGGGTTTTTCACTTCTAGTTTGGGGGATATCACTATTTTGCAAAATGCATCACCAGCCCATTGCCAAGGATGCTCTTTTACCTCTCAGAAGTGCCTTCTGGTCCAACTGCTGCA
Source organism: Jacana jacana (assembly GCA_013400555.1). Classification (NCBI taxonomy): domain Eukaryota; kingdom Metazoa; phylum Chordata; class Aves; order Charadriiformes; family Jacanidae; genus Jacana; species Jacana jacana. Next base: position 105,265 of record VZTM01028308.1, on the reverse strand, counting down.
TCTCCAGTGAGCTTAAAACAGCACTGTGAGCTCTGCAGTCTGCAGACACCTCCCTGAGTCATATCAGCAACCAACGCACTCAGGTCCTTCCCCCAGAAAACCAGAAAGCCCTCTGACCTATCCCTCTAGCCCTGAATTCATCAGCTGGCTTCTCCGGTAACACATTCACTTGCGTGTCATAGGGAAGGAATTTGTGCTCTGTTTGATAATGGGAGATGAATGGGTGCAGCAGCGAAATCCTCAGACCACAAAGCATTTCAGCAGGTCTTTTAAGCCTCCTGCTCTCGTGTGTAGGCCGTCCAAGGACCCACTCATTCCCGGGCATCCCCGACCCCACTCATAAATCAAAGCATTCCAGTCCTGGTTTCCTCTATGCGTCCGTGAACACTCACAGAGGTTTTTTCTTTAGCAAACTTAATCTGGGCAATTGTTCAAAAATGCTAAAATTACCTGCTCCTTTTATGATATAATGACAGCCTGTAGAGGCCTAATTTAGCCCAGACCTGAAGACGTCAGTTTTAAAGTTAAAAAGTCCTCCAAGCTAAACTTCATCCAACAGCAGCAATGAAAAAATCAACTTGTCCGGTGTTAATTTTGATTCCTTTCATTAGTGAAGCCATGGGAAGGTCTGGCTTTGCTTTATCCCAACTTCACTTATTCATGGCGAGGCTTAATGTGTTTCATGGACCAGATCCCGTCAAGGATTTAAAATGATCTGGTTACTGACCTAACTTGATTTCCATCGCCATCATCTGCTCTTGCCCTCGTGGAGACCCCTCAGCTAGAGTCCTGCCTGACAGAAAGCCCTCGCAGGATGTTCTCAAGGTCATGGTTCAGCCAAGGGTTGGACAACAGGTTAATTCACCAAACCCCATCTGTCTTTACCATTGGCTATGCATCACCACAAGGTCCTTTAAAACCTTAAGTGAAGAGGCCTCATGGAGGCCAGATGAGTGGATAAACACATTAGTTAAGGGAATACATAGCTGTGCTACCACGGGAATTTCTGTTGATACCCCCTTACCCCAGAGATGTGCCCAGAGTAGCCTCATCCCCACACAAGTCCTGCTCCCCTGAAACACAAATGCTTCTTCATGCCTCAAAGCACTCAAAATCCATGAAAATCTGGGCTGGGACTCACCTGTGGAGCCCCCTTGAGTCTCCCTGGCAGCAATGAGTCCAAAGAGAAGCAGGAACCAGCCCCATGTGCTCAGACACACTGAGTACTCCAGAAGCTGACACAGTCTTTTGGTTTGTTTAACCTGCATGTCTCTGCTCAAGTGGCTCTTGGCAGCCCCTGAGAGCAATGTCCTTGTGTGCCATCAACACACAGTGACGTTTGCCATGTCACAGCTCCTTCCCATCATAGTATCTCCAGGGAAGTCCATGAATCAGGATGCTGCTGACACAAATGTAGGAGGAATAACTCCTTCCTACAGGGATAAAGAGGAAAAAACTGTTAATCCAGCTTGTAGGGGATAGAGAAGGGTACTCCCATGCTGTTGAAGCAGTGGATGGGTTTTGCATTAACATCCCCCCTTTCTCAGGCCACCCCAGCACAGCATGGGGTCAATACCAACCCCAGTGCCCCACTTGCCCAGAGACCCAGGGCAAGTGTACCAAAGGGATATCGTGACAACCACGGGGAAAAAATGATGTTTTCCCACTCATCTCATAACATCCCCTCCAAGCAGCACATCCTTCTCCAGGCTTATGGTGCCAATGAGCAGCAAAGGAGGTTCCCAGAGCCATGGGGAACCATAAGCCCCTCTGGTGCCTGGTGTCCTGCATGGCAGTGGCAGAAGGGAATCGCTTGCTCACCATCTGAGGGGGGGAGTCCTACAGAAGGCTCCCTGAGATGTGGGATCCTGGAGCCCCAGCTGCTGCCAGCAGCCTGCCCTGCACAAAATGCCTCAGATCTGCATCCAGCACAGCAGGAAAGCCCTCCGGGGGGAGATTTTACGCCTTCCTACTGTTTTGGATTAGACCCCAGCTGCCTCTTGAGCTGTTTAAATTTACAGGGCTGAGAAGTGAACTTTCCACCCAGGCAGGGGCTCACCCAGATGAGGGGCTGAGCAGACAGCACTGGGTTCAACACCTCTCCAAAAACAGCCAAGGGTCCATTACAGATCTGATTCCAGCCTGCATCAATTAGAAAATGACCCTCTGGTTATCAGCTGCTTTTCAGTTTACTCTCCTTCACATCCTGGATGCCCAGAAACACGTTGGAAATGCCCATTGCCCATGGAGAAATGCCTTGTCGTGTAAACGATCCCAAACCAACATCCATGCAGCCACCCTCAGGAACTGAGGTAGAACCCTTTGCATTTAGCCCTGCCAGGGTTTAATTTAAGATTTTTCTGCCTCCCAGTAGGGAAATCCATCAGGAGTCTGTGTTACGGAGAGAAAACCTCACAGCTTTGCATGGGAACCTGTGGATCCCACACACAAAGCAGCCATAGCACAGGGGGTTTCAGCACTTCAGTATTTTCTGTTAGTGAAATGGGAATGAACAAGGATCTTTTCTCCCAATCTATTAATTTTGTTAAGGTTAGGGTTTCTTCCTTTCCCCTTACAGATGCTGGCTGCTAGAGATGAAGAGCTGCTGCTGGCACCTCTTTGCAGCACGTGTCCATGAGCCAGGCATCCTCCAGCTCTCAGCAAGGAGCCAGAGAGTCCCAGGGACAGAGGCATCCTCAGGTATTGGTGCCATTATTCCATCACAGCAAACCAGCCCATGAAGGGGGAACAGCCTTTCCATCCCAACCACATCCACCTCTAACCATTTTCTCCATATCTCCCAATTTCTCCAATGACCTAAATCAGAGATGAACCTCTTCCTGCCAGTCCAACAGCATTTTAGCCCTGCTTGGAGGGTCAGTATCTACAGAAAGGCAGACACACACCATCGTTGGGCTCAGCCAGGGGCTAAGGAAGAGGGGCAGCACCCTGGGGAAGGCGGATTCACCCCAGCATTCGCCCTGCACCAGCACCACATCCACAGGCTCCCATCAAACAGCTTCTCCCCAGCAGAACCTTTCCACAGGTTTTTGATAGAAACATTCATTTCTAGCATAGCCCAGTTGTCTGAGGGGAAAATTCCCAGGGAAAGGAGGACGTAGAGAGGCCAAGAATGTAGTCAGCTCCAAATCAGGCTTAGACATTTCTGTGGATGTCCAGAACAGCTAGAGTGAGTACAATTAACGATAACCATCTTGGCCAAGATAGAAACCAAGTGCTGCAGGACTCCCAGCAATACCCATCTGCTGGAGACTAAGACAAGAACATCACCCCCCACCCCTGTCTCTGCATGTGATGTGTCTCTTCCACTGTCCCTTCAGGGCAGGACCCTGTGGGACTCCAGCTCTGCCCCAGCCAAGCAGCTGCAGAGACCAGAGCATGGAAGGGGCTGGCCAGGCAGGGGAAACTGGAATGGGATGAGGGAATACCCATAGTGTGTGCCTTTCCTTTTTTGGGAAACTCAAAAGTTCAAAGCAGAGGCAAAGGTGCCTCCACACCAATGTCATTTATTCTAGCTGCCTCGTTGGAGATTCTATGATTTCTAGCACAATCTCACAACTATTGCATCATTACTTGCTCCCCACTTGCAATGCTTTAGCAGGGAAAGGGGGGTGCATCCCCACCACCCCACAGCTGCCACGCCGTCACCACCCTCGCCAGCTCCAGCCCCAAGGGAGCGCAGCTGGAACCATAGTGCTCCACAGGCGTCTCCCCCAAATTGCTCCCAGGTGGGTGCCCTGGCTCCAGCCGCCACCCAGAGCCCTAAGTGCTTCCAGGCTGGAGAAGCCCCTGCTGCTGCTTGGCGTCACTCACGCCAGGGAATGGGAGCCAGTGTCTCCCTGCTGCCTGCACAAGCACACCGCAGATGTCCCAGGGGGAGCATTACAGCCTTCAGTTACCCAATTAAAAACGTGTTTGAGGGGATTTGATTATTCAGTTTGACAGAGGGAAGAAAACCCTCCTGGCAGCAATGAGGACTTAGGAGCTAAGGCTTTGCTTCAGGTCGCTCTGCCTGATCGTGATATGTAGCAAAGGAGGGGTAAAAAACGGACAAAACCAGGGAGTGATGGTGTCTGCATTCCTGCTGCTTGAACCAGCCATCTTTCCTGGCAGCTCTGGTCCCTGCTGCCTCCAGGGAAGGTGCCGCAGTGGGCAGGATGCTCCAGAGCAGGTCTCTGCGATCCCGTGACATCCCGGAGAGCCACATCCTAAACCAGCTCCATTTTCCCACTCCTCTCCCTCATGCTTCCTCATCACTTGTGAACACCTTCTTGACTCAGTGAATGCTTTCACTCCAGTTTGCTGAAGAGCAGAATCTGCCTTTTTTCCTCTCCAGGGTGAACACCGGCCTGGCATTAACCCTGCTGACGGGGGTGGGCAATCCCAGCTCCTCGGGCACCCCTCATCTCCCTCCCCTTCATCTCCCTGTAAAAGCATCACCCTCGGGTTGAGAAATGAGGGAAGACAAATCTCACAGCTGTCTGCCTTACAGCAGCGTGTGAACAGCATCCAGAAATGCCTCCAGACAAGAAGATTACTAACAAGGGATTTGGGCTCACGTATATTTATTGCCACAGCAGTGAGTGGGGAGACATGTGGCCACCAAACCTCAGTGTGGGCTCGGAGGAAGCCAGCCTGGGGCTGAGCATCTGCCTTAGGGCTCTGGGAGCATCCCCCTGCTTATCTCCCTCACCTGCTTCAGGTCATGGTCAAGGACAAGATGCCAACTTAACTCTGCTCCCACCTCTTCCTCGCTGGCCTTCAGGCAGAGCACCAAAGTGTCTGGCATTTCTCTTTAGGCCAATGTTAAAACAAAAGGAGAAAAAGTTATAAGTTATTTCAAAGGTCTTTGCTTCAAAAACATTCAAACCAAATCTACACACCAAAGCCACAAATGTTCCTTTTATTGCACACACAAGATAACCCTCTGCAATATAATTCCTCTAAATTTGTGGTTCTTCCAGAGCTATAAATTCAGCCCAAGTATTTTCTTCTTTTCTCCCTTGCCCCCCCACCCCCTGCCTCCTTCCTTAAGTCGATTAATTCATAAATACTTCACACTGGAGTGTACCTTATGAGCATTATTATGATTACTTGAATGTGGAAATGCCTGTGAAGTCATTACAATAGTTTTAATACAGGACAGACTCCCCAGCAATATGGATGGCGAGGTATAAAGCAGCTTCTTCACACATCAGTGGGAAGAGCTCTTTTGAGACACCCTTTATTTGGCCAAATAATAAGGATTCGGTAGCCCAGATCTGAAGTGAGTCAGTGGCAATGTCTGGGGCGAGTTCCAGTTTGCCGCACTCCGGCTCGGGAGGGTTCTGTGTGTCGCTGGCTGGAGTCAGACACGGCTTAGGTCCTCAAGCCTCCAGAGATTTCCAGAACAAAATTCAGAAGAAGAAAAAAAAAGTGGTCAAAGGCACATCAGCAGAGCCATCATAAGCGCATTTAGAAGAGCAGGTAACTTTCTTTCTTAAGAGTCCCCAGGGACGCAGGGAAGTGCAGATTAGCCAAATTCCCCTCACCAGGAAGCAGACACTATTTTTCCTGTTATCCTTGCACACATCACAGGACAGCATGTTTCTGAAAGCCAGAAGTTAAGATTCACAAAGCTGTATCCCCCTAAAGATATAGCTGAAAACTATTGGTTTCTTTAATATAAAGAGGCAGAACACAACAGCTATTAGACTACACCTACATGGAAGTAGGAACTCATCCAATTTAAAGCTATTTTCCAGGGTCACTGAGCCATACGGGGCCTTTCCTCAGGGTATCTCAAGGAAGCAGCTTTGCATGCGCTTCTGGATTCTGCATTTCTACTCCTCACTCTCCCATGTAAAAAGGATCACTGGGGGCAACCACAGCCCAGAAATTGTGAAGCCAAAAATCAGGAGTGTGTATGAATTCCCTGAGAGGTGCTGTAGGATGACAACCCCTCCAGCACCCAAAAACCAGCTGTCCAGTGACCTTCCCCAAGACCACCCAGAAAGAGCTGCAAAAAGAGCCCTCAGGTCCTGCCTGCCTCTGAACCACCACCACTCCCCAGGAAATCAGTCTTTTTGTCTTGTAAAGAACTCCTACGGTAATTGCCTTCATATCTCAAAGGTGTCTTACAGCCACAGAGGTGCAAATATTTATCCATACTTGGAATTGCAGAGTGAAGCTTAACTAAGTGTTCCCAGACACTTCAGCGGCTGTTGTTTTAAGACCTGACCCATAGACACCTGGCTGGAAGTAATCAGCAGATGTGAACAGCGAGGCAGAGCAAAGGCCTAACTAACCCTTCACACATCAATGTCAAGGTCACAGGGGATTTCAATGGGGCAGCCAGTACCTAGGTGTCAGCTGTCAACAGCTTGGGAATCCCAGAGCAAGAAATGTCCTCCACTGATGAGGGCATGAACCGGTAGCAAAATCTATCACACTCCTGTCACCACTCAAAGACTTGCTGCGCTGAGGCGCTCGCTCCTCAATAGAGGCAATAATAAATGTTTATGATTAGATAATAAAACACGAGAACAAATCACTCGCTGGATTGGGCTCTGCCTAAAATCAACAGGAGTTTAAGCATCTCTTTAAGGGAACGCATTCACTTTGCAGCAGGTAGTGTCAGGGAGTTCACATCACCAACAGCTCCCCACTGAGATCAGAAATCCAAGCCCTTCAGCCGTGATCAAGCACAGACCTGGGAAAGACCTGTAGCCTCTCCCATTCCAGCTCCTCTCCAGCTTGATCGCTCCCTTGGTACAATAAAATCACATTGTCCCAAGCTCAAGCCTCCAAAAAATACACAGCATCCATGACTTCTCTAAACCCACTGGCCTGGGAGGGTCAGGACAAGGCTCCTGAGGAGTCCAGCCATGGGACACTCTATCCAAATGTCTTCTCTCTCATCAGTTCATTTCCAGGAAGGGACAAAAGTCCACGAAGACAAGGAGAAACATTGGCACAATGTTCCTTCTCCCCTACATGGGAGAAGGAATTGATCCACAATAAAATGCACCCTGAAATTAGAAGATGGGTCCTCAGTGACTATGGCAGTGACTATGGCACAATACAGAGCCAGAGCAGAACCACATTCCAAGGTAGGACCCACAAACCATAACTGAACAGGAGACATCTCCTTTCAGTGGAACTGGCTGTGCTTTTATGGCCAGCTAAACCTCCCAGTGAGACACCTGAGTCTAGGCACTGTGGAGTTTATACTAATGCTAACCAACACAAAGCCCGAGTAAGGATGTGGGTGGCATTGATGAACTACAGTAAGAGGAGAAGAAAGACCACCTCTGCCCCATCCTGCTGGCCCTTTTCACTGGGAGACATCTGGTGATGGAGAGCTTGTCTGCTTTGAAGTGGAGACAGATCCAAGAGCTGGGCAGGTGCAAAGCCTTCCTCAGCAGAAAACATGCCACAGAGCTCACTCTGCAAATCCATCATCTGCAGCTCCTTTGGGGGTGGGAGATATTTCTAAGCTGATTATAAACCTCTGCATGAATTCCACCAGTCAATCCATCTGAATCGCCTTGCCTTCTCCCCAAAAGGCATGAGAAGGAAGATCTGTTTTCTCTGCCCTTGACCCATGACATCCCTCTGCCGCTCAGCAGTTCTGGTCATGGGACTTAATGCAGAAAAAGAAAAAGAAAAAAAAAAAAGCCAACAACCCCATATTTTAAAGCAGAGGAGAAAAACCGTCCTGGATCTGTCACTGTGGATATTAGCCCATCGCCAGCCACAGAAAGCTGCATTCTTGACTGATGTTGTTTTTAAAGGCCCATTTGCTTGTTTGCTACAAGTTCTCCTCCCCAACAGCTCCAGGAACTCACAAACTTTAGAGACTGGAGAACTGTGTCCTACAGGGACAGAGAATGGGATGGAATGAGGTTGGGAGGAGGACACAAGGGACCAAAGGAAGGGGAGAAGCAGAAGAGCAAGGTCTCTGTAGGGAGAAGGAAGGTTAGAGCTTGAGTGGAAGGGAAGACTTGGAGAGAAATTCATGAGAACAAGGGGCTGAATAGAGAAGAGAAAGTGGGTGGGATGGAGGAATAGTCAGCCATCAACAGCCATCCATCTCCATTTTCTCTCCCTGCACCTGAGCAGGATCAGACCTTTCTTCTCATTCAGTGCTGAGACAGAAACAGCTTGGGCTTCCAGTTAATCTATAGAGAAGGTTTAAACACTGGCCTCATTGGTTCTCAGCTCAGCCAGCAGCAGAGTCCAACACCAGCTCCCTGGGGAGGCAGCTGATACCAAGGCAGCAGAAAATGACCTCGTAAAGAAGAGTAAAAGAGCCAGACCCAGTCCAGGAAAAAAAGCAGGTAACTAGACAGCCCTGGTTTTGGCTTTCTGTGTGCTTTTGTACCCAGGGAAAGGAAGCAGGCAATCAGGGGAGGGAGGACTTGCTGCTGATAACCAGGCAGGGTGTGGGTGAAATATTCCTGTTGATGAGATGTAAATAAGCCCTTAGAGCAGGTCAAGCCACATGATGCCCTCTTACCATGAGCCATTTCGCTTGGCATAAACACCAGCCCATGGGGGCAGGGCCATAACCTCTCCCAGATGCTTTCGTCTATGGGCCCAATCTAAGGCTTCAAACCTAAAGTGGGAGGAATAAAATAATCCCCACCCACTGCGCTCCTTCTCTAGCATCTCTTTTCTACACAAAAACATATTTCCCTGGTGCAGGAGGTTGGGGAATGGCTGTTAGAGAATGGTTCCTACAGGGGGTCAGAGGGGTTCCTACAGGGGATGGTCATGTCTCCTCCTCCACACACCATAGAGGCCATTGCATCATGTGCCGTACAGCACTGCAGGCAATGAGAGGCTTCACCCTGATGCAGAGCCTGGGAAGGGAAGGTTGGGCCACGGACTGCTGCCCCAAAGAGCGTTTTGGGAGGTAGCCACAAGTCCTCAGCCTGTCAGTGAGTTTAACCTGACCTGTCAATCATGGTCTCCATTTCCCAGGGTCCATCCCATCACAAACGAACTTGTCTCACAAAGCCCAGTCCAACGTGACAAGTGTTTATACAGGACTAATGAGAGTCTCCATCCCCAAGGACATCTTGGATTGCTCAGGTTCCCAGGTCCAGGCACACATGCTGTTTCCCTTGCCATATGCAGACTTGCAAATATCTGCAGCCCTAATTTTGCCCTGCTGCAGGGAGCAGCCTGGTGTGCCCTGGGCTCTGCTTCTTCATGCAAGGGACCTGCACAGGGCAGGAACCACAGGTGCCTATCCAGAGGGGATGGCTGTCCCAGCGGAGGCTGTCAGCTCCTGTGCAATGACCATGAACTATCCTCCCAGCCCAACATTCTGCATAACTGCCCACCAGAACAGCCATCTAGCACAGCTCGCCTTCCTGGTTTAGCCAGGCAAACCATCTCCTGTGAAAGCCCTGAGGAGAAGTACTTGAGGGTGTTGGTGGATGAGAAGCTCTGCACACCCCAACGACATGCACTGGCAGCCCAGAAACCCCCTGCACCCCGCATCCCCAGCAGTGTGGCCAGCAGGGTCAGGGGGGGATTCTGTCCCTCTGCTCTGGGGAGATACACACACCCCCAGTGCTTCCTCCAGCTCTGGGGCCACCAACATGAGAAGGACATGGAGCTGTTGGAACGGATGCTGAGGAGGCCACGAAAATGATGATCAGAGGGCTGGAACTCCTCTGCTGTGAGGACAGGCTGAGAGAGTTGGGAGGGGTCAGCCTGGAGAAGAGAAGGCTCCAGGGAGACCTCAGAGTGCCTTNGGAGACCTCAGAGTCCCTTCCAGTCCCTAAAGGGGCTCCAGGAAAGCTGGGGAGGTACCCTGGATCAGGGAGGGGAGCCATAGGATGAAGGGCAAGCATTTGACACCAAAAGAGGGGAAATTGAGAAAGAAAGCTTCCGTTTCAAGTTCCTGATACAATCACCCATAACGGGGATGGCTGAAGTGGGAAGGCCACTCTGGAGATCATCTAATCCAACCCCCTGCTCAAAGCAGGACCACCCAGAGGGGGATGCTCTTCGGGGCTGTGTCCAGTTGCGTTTTGATTATCTCCAAGGATGGAGACCCTGCAATGGCTCTGCACAACCCATTCCAGTGTTTGACCACCTTTACAGTAAAAAAAGAGTAAAAATAAGATTTCTCTTCTGTTTAAAGGGTGCATCATGCATTTCAACTCCTGGCCCTTGCCCCTTGTCCATTTATTGAGCACCACCAAGAAGAATCTGGCTCCAATCACTTCAAGCTAGCCTGGCTGAAATTAAGATGAAACATTTGTTTGTAGGGTAAATAAAGGTTGTTTTAGCTCCTTTGAAATTATTTACAACTCAAACCAAAGTTTGAAGTGAAAAAAAAAAAAAAAGGAAAAGTATTTTGGGGATGAAAAGCTACAGGCTTTGTTCAAGATATGCATGAAATTAAGCGCTTTAACTTTTTATTGCACTGTGACATTCTCCATTTGAATTTTGCCTGCCTTCAATTAAAAAATCTGGGGACCACAAGTGCCTTCAAACATGCATCTGAAAACAGAGCAAGGTTTTATTTTGGGGAGAACAAAATGTTTTCATTGTCTCCGTTTAAGGAAAAAAATATATATTTCAGAGACAAATAGGAAGGTTTTATTCTGGGTTGACCTAACAAGAAAAAATTTTCCTCTTCCTAATTTTCTAATTTGATCTTTAAAGGACAGACCAGCTATTTGCACATGTCTAGGCTTCACCTCTAGGTATCCAAGAAGAGGAGCCGGGGCAGGACGGATGACATTGGGATCTGGTAGGTCTTTGAAATGTGGGTTGGGATTGGACTCATTCCTGTTGAACAACAGCAGTTGTGGATCTGAATTCTCCCATGCTTGACTGTGACAAGGGCTTGAACATGTGTTGGGCAGCTCAATCTCGGCCTGGAACAGGCTGTCCGGGGAACTGGTGGAGTCACCAGCTCTGGAGGTATTTTAAAGACGTGTGGACACAGTGCTGAGGGACACAGATTAGTGGTGGACTTGTCAGTGTTGGGTTAATGGTTGGACTCAATGATCCTGATATAGTATAGGTTGGGAAACGACCTGTTGGAGAGCAGCGTAGGGGAAAGGGACCTGGGGGTCCTGGTGGGCAGCAGGATGCCCATGAGCCAGCACTGTGCCCTCATGGCCAAGAAGGCCAATGGCATCCTGGGGTGTTTTAGAAGGGGGGTGGTTGGTAGGTCGAGAGAGGTTCTCCTCCCCCTGTGCTCTGCCCTGGTGAGACCCCATCTGGAATATTGTGTCCAGTTCTGGGCCCCTCAGTTCCAGAAGGACAGGGAACTGCTGGAGAGAGTCCAGGGCAGGGCTAAAAAGATGATGAAGGGAGTGGAGCATCTCCCATAGGAGGAAAAGCTGAGGGAGCTGGGTCTCTTGAGCTTTGAGGAGACTGAGGGGGGACCTTATTAATGTTTATAAATCTGTAAAGGGTGAGTGTCAGGAGGATGGAGCCAGGCTCTTCTCAGTAACATCCAATGACAGGACAAGGGACAATGGATGCAAGCTGGAACAGAGGAGGTTCCACTTAAATATGAGGAAAAACTTCTTCAGGGTGAGGGTGAGGGAACACTGGCAGGAGCTGCCCAGGGAGGTTGTGGAGTCTCCTCTGGAGACATTCAAAACCTACCTGGAGGTGTTCCTGTGTGACCAGCTCTAGGTGTTCCTGCTCCAGCAGGGGGTTGGACTGGATGATCTTTCAAGGTCCCTTCCAATCCCTGAGATTCTGTGATTCTGTGAAGGTCCTTTCCAACCGATTCTATAGTCATAGCCATACCCTGCACCTAATGATATTGAGCTGAGCTCGGTCTTGGCAGAACTGGAGACCATGGAATAAACATGTGGAAACCCCCACACCCTCTCCTTGCAGTGTTTTCCAGTTCTTCTTGGGACCTTCTCTGGTTGAGGTTTTTATAGGACAACTGCTGCAGTTCTTGGTCCAGTGCCACCGGTGGGGAATAAGTCGATGTACTCAATGCACCTCCCGCTGCCCTGAGGATCTCTGCCCAGCCCTACAGCATCAGGCCCTTTGCCCAAGGGCTTTTCAGGTGTGGGGACACCAGGTATTGCTGAGGATTTGATCCAGAGGAATGGGACCTGTGGTAGACCAGAGTGTCCAGGCTCTGCAGCAGCGGGTCCTCTGCCTCTCCTCTTAGCTGCTGTCCTGTTTTCTGCAGGACACTGGTGCTGCTACATGCTCTTGCAAAGCCCAGATCTGTGTGAAGTCTGTTGGCATGAGTGAGCTGCAGAGGCTCACAGGTGCTGCAGAGGGCATGAGGAGAGTGATGTGACGGAAGAATCCATTTAGGTGATAACCGTTTGCACTGATAGTCATACATCTCCTGAGGGATATGGGAGCCAAGTGCCAAAATGTTTCTGGAAACCAAAGACACCACAATTCCTAGATGAGACCACTCTGGGTCCTTTTCTCCACTCCTATGAGGCTGATTTCTTGACCAACCTTGGAGAGCCAACGTGGGGATACAGGGGGACTTGGCACGTGTGTGTCCCTCCAGACTCTGACCATGGCAGAGGGGACATGCAGGGAGAGAGCAGAGAGGCCAATTCCTCCTTGGATACAGATTCCCCATCCAAAGGTGGTGGATCATGGCCTAGGCTGTGTGGGATGGGGATAACGCATGTCTGCTCTGAGGAGGCTGCCAGATTAGGGGGCCCCAAGGACTCGGCTGGAAGGAGCCCCTGCGTAGGCAGAGGCAGATGTCAGGAAGTCATGACCCAAATCCAGCATCACAGCTGTTTGCTGACAGGCCCTGTCACTTTGTGTGGCTGTTCAACCTCTCCAGGCAAATCCAGTGGAGCCAGGGCTTCTTGGAGAGGTGGAGTCACACAAGATATTTGTGGTGTAGCACAAAGAGAGGCTGGTGTTTTCCTACTGAAATCCTGGTGCCAAATTTAAGGCACTTAAATGAGAAAAAGGTGCCTTTCTTTCATAGAATCATAGAATGGTTTGGGTTGGGAGGGACCTTAAAGCGGGCAGGGACACCTCCCACCAGACCAGGTTGCTCCAAGTCCCCTCCAACCTGGCCTTGAACCCCTCCAGGGATGGGGCAGCCACAGCTTCTCAGAGCAACCTGGGACAGGCTCTCACCACCCTCACACCAAAGAAGTTCTTTGCTGTGGCTGGTCCAGCTTTCAGCAGGGGGTTGGATTAGACAATCTCCAAAGGTTCCTTCCAGCCTCAGCCACCCCCATGGGCAATTATGGGCAATTTTATCAGGAACTCGAAAAGGAAGCATCCAGGTCCTGTGATCTCCTCCCCGGGGATGGACAGGGACACACCAGCCCCCTTAAACCACCATGAGCTGTGGCATCACCAGCCCTGAGAGTCGCACCCAGCTTCATGGCATTTTCAGGCTCCAGTTCCTGGGATTTTGCAATTGAGTGTTTAAGATAAAATCTGCATTTTTTACCCTCTTAAATGAAACCCTGTAACCTCGACCTGTAAGGGGGCAAAACAGAAGGAAGAAGAAAAGAGAAATCCACAGGCATTTAAAAGGAGCCAGACTGAATAACCAAGATTTCTGCAGACTGTGCACCTCTTGCATCCAGTAAGGTGTAAACCCTAAAAGCTTCTCCCAGAGTTGGGTATTCAAAATGTCCTGTCCCTATGTGGGTCCTCCAGAGCATAATAAGAGGTTTAGCTCACGCTGGAGCACTGCACACATTAGAGCACCTATTCCTTTCCAGGCCACCTCTCATTGTCAGCTGGCTACCATCAGCACCCAGCATTTGTCGGGCATCCTCATCTGTGTCCCTGGAATAGGATTAATAGAATTTATTTCGGGAAAATTTGGGAAACGCCCAAGTCTGTCAAAAAAAGGGGTGGAAAGAAGAGTAAACAGTCTATTGATATTTCTGATTTGGGTTTTTGGAGAGAGTCAGGGTGGGTCATCTCCACTTAAAGACCTCTGAGGGATCAGGAAACAGCATCATGACTGGAGAAAGAGGAGGGCATGGAAATCTCAGACCCTTCTCTGGGGTGCTCTGCCAGATGCAAACCTTTTGATGTCCCGGTCATTAAGAAAGAACTTTAATATGCCTTAAACTTCAACAGACTCCTAGAAACCCCACAGAGATGTGTGCAAACCCTGCAAAGGTGCATGTACATTAACATGCCGCAGCCGTGTGGGGTGCACACCGTGGTGAGCTCTCAGCTCCAGCACCCCATTCCATGCAGCATTTGGGGAGGGTTTGAGTTGAGCTGCCAGTAAAGTCCCACACTCCCTGTTTGCCCAGTGAGCATCTTTCATCCCTTTCTCTTGCAAATGTCCTTGGGACAGCGGCAGGACCTTTTCAATATTACTTTTTTGGAAAAAAAGCATCTCAGCCTGACTTTAAAGAGCTGGGGTTGTTCAGCCTGACAAGAAGGCTCCAGGAAGACCTTAGAGCAGCCTTCTAGTATCTGAAGGGAGTTATAGGAGAGCTGGAGAGGGACTCTTTGTCAGGGAATGACAGGACAAGGGGTACCGGCTTTAAATTGGAAGAGTGGGGATTTGTATCAGACACCAGAAAGAAATTCTTGGCTGTGAGGGTGATGAGAGCCTGGCCCAGGTTGCCCAAAGAAGCTGTGGCTGCCCCATCCCTGGAGGGGTTCAAGGCTAGGTTGGAGGAGGCTTGGAGCAAGCTGGTCTGTTGGGAGGTGTCCCTGACCAGGGCAGGGGGCTTGAAACTTGATGATCTTTAAGGTTCCTTCTAACTCTAACTATTCTACGGTTCTATGATCAGACTTAGGCTGGGGCTAAACTTATCGTTCCTGCTTTCCCCTTGGAGATAGTCACCGAGACACTGTCACCTCTCAGCCCCAGCCATCCCCTGGCACAAAGGGACCTCTACAGCCCGTGTCTTGGATCTCCGGTTGCAGCCAGAAGCGATTATTTCCCGCAGGCTGAGGGGGAACCATCGCCCTCCCGTGGCAGAATCTAAAACAGGTTCCTGGCTTTGACTCGCACCAGCGTACAACAGGCGGTTTAGCTGTAATAATATCAGCACTTTTGAACAACACAATAATTTCTGTCATACAGGCAGGAAAGTAACCTGGGTTGCTGGTGACCTGCAGGGTCGCAGAAAGTCCCCATTATCACAAGTTCTCACAGCCTGAAAAGGGGCATCACATTCCGGGAAATAAAAGGGAAATACTCACAAAGCTGTGTCTTTCCAAAAGTGACACACCGTCCTTGTCTCCCCCTCATCTGAGGATTTGGCTCGCAGATTGAAAAAAACATGCTATCAAGTAACATAAAAACATGCTGTTCCAGGTGAGAGGAGCATGTGGAGATACAACAGGGACTGGAACAGGGTAAGAACAGCTGCTTGGGAAAACACCCAACACCAGGAAGGACTGGATCCTGCACAACCCATTCCCTTGCCTTCCTATGGCCTCCTCCAAATCAGCAGGACTCAGCAGGAGGTAAGCTCGGCACAGAATTCCTGGAGGAATTGCAGGACTGGAAAATCAATTTGGTGCAGCGTTTACTTTATACATCCCAGCACACCTAAAGAAAATGGAATCCCAAAAAAAACAGTTGGCCTGGCCAGCAGAGATGGACTAACGCAGCCCATCAGTATGTGCCCAATGAAATACCCCGTGACCAGACTGATGGGTTTTGGAAAAAGTGGACTTGTTCCAAGCCCCATGACTGCAGCCAGTAGATGGCATTCACATGCTATTGGAGACATACGTACACTGTCATGTGCTATCGCGCTTGCGCTGCCTTGGAAAACACAAGCAGATAATTTTTTTTCGTATAAAAATGAAGGTAAAAGGCAAGTATTAGCCAGAGATGATCCTGCAGACTTTGTTAATTAACTGTGGAGCCATCAAGTGCTAGAGACTTCCTGGCATCTCCATCACCATGGATCTTCTGTCTGCTTCTAATAGAGAAACACAGAATATATATAAAGAAATCTAATGCATCCCTAAAGGATTCAGAAGTATCTTATGTATCCTGGACCACAGGGATGCCCCAAATGCAAGATGTCAGTGAGGGATACCCCACCACCCCTCTGAGGTCTGAACCAGCATCTACCAGGCTGACCACGCATGTGGCTAAGAGCTGCGGGCATTTGGCTAGCACCAACTTTTTTTAGTGACAGCCACTGCATTGAGGAAATATTGTCCCTCATCACCTCATGCTGCAGGAACATCCTAAGAGGACAGCCACATCCACACGGAGCTACCACCACTTGTGTTTGTACGGGTTGGAAAGCAGCCACCTCCCTGCTGAGGAACCAAAGGTCCCCTTGCCCAACACGTGGGATGTGCGAGCACCCAGCAGAGACACACAGGAGATCAACAGAATGGTGAACACATGGCAGAGGGATGGTGTGTCCTCAGTGGGCAGGCAGGGACTGTGACTTTACCAGCAGCGCAGCACATCAGCCTTCCTCCAGAGCCTGGAGAGCCCCAGGACCACGTTGAAACTGTGTAGGGGGCCTGCAGGAGAGCAGGGACACAGACAGGACTCCTCTTCATACCGTAACAGGGGAAGAGGTGCAATAGGTAGACTCCTGCTTCCACCACACAGCACTCCTCCATCTCCCCACCATCTCCAGACCACTGCAACCCCTTTGCCTGCTGAACAGCCCTGGAAACAAAATAAAAATCAAACACTTTGTTAGCAGAGGGTAAGAGGAAAAGCCCAGGCAGACTGCACAGTCCTGTTCTGCTGTTGATATAATGACATATATGTCCTCAGACTATTTCTGCCAAGACTCAGACCTCCTTCGCTGAGGGGTCACTACTGAAGCTAGAGCTTCCTGCATCTTTGTACAGCACCAAGCACGGTGGTTGAACGATGCAGACACAAGAGGCATTTTTGATAGCATCAAACCAGCCACTCCCAGCAGCTGGGTTGAGGCTTTGGTCCAAGCTGGAGGTAAGGCTGTTCACTGAAGCCCAGGAGCCAGAAGGCTGAGATGTGAGCCCAAACCTGGAGCTGGTGAAAAATCACTGCTTCTTCATTCACCTTTAGATTTGTAAGGCAACCAGCAAAGGTCTCGGGTTCTAATGTGGTTACAGGCATCCCAGAAATGAGGAACGGCTTTCTCTGGTGCAAGGAGGACTGTCTGTTGGGTCTGTCTTTCAGAGGTGAGACTGGTGCCCAAGGTTTAAATACAAATCATCTTTGCATGTGCAAGGCAAGATGGACCCTTAATCCTACATCCTACCACACGCTGAGGCCAGTTTTTACTTTTCCAGTGATTGATGCCCTGTATGAAAACGCCTCCCCCTTCCCATCCTCCCCTCCCCAGCTCCCACGCCTCCTCCAGGACCAGATCCTGCAGGATGATGGGCATCCCTCGCTCCCACTGAAAGCAGCAGGGAGACGGAGTGCTCAGCCCCTGGCAGCATCATTCATCCGGAGGAAGGGTGTAGGGAGATATTTGGTACCTCGCAGCCAATTGGAAGAGAGGTGACACTGCCAGGGGGGTGCTCCCAGCTCCTCTCTCCACCCATCCTCAATAACACCCCCTTCCCTGTCACCACCGCCATCCTCCTCACACACAAAAGCAGTGCAATTAGCTGACTTAAGAGAGCCGAGGCTTAGCAAACTGCAAGCATAAAATAATAATAAAATACCTTGGAGGGGAGGGAGGCAGCAGAGGAAGCAGAATACAAATAACTGCCCTTGATTCCCCCCACCCCTCCCACTCCCGCCCACCAAATTCCAAATCACAAAGCAAGGACCGCTGTGAGGAAGGCCAACGTAGATGCATCCCCACACTGCTGCGCTGAGAGAGACGCACACATCTGTGTCCAGATCCAGGCACTGGACCTCCTGAGCAGCCCATCTCCTCCAGGAGGAATGCCCGGTCGGGATACAGGCAGCATCTTTGTTCCTCATTAGCCACAAAGCATCGGTGAGTACAGCATCATCTGGGCTTCCATACTGCTTGATATTAAGAAACATCAGACTCCAGCCTAGGATTTGCTTCATTATCTTCCCTTTCCCTTCCTCCCTCCATGATGCCTTCAGGGTAAGCAGAAAGCAGATGACAGCGGCAGGGACGGGGGAGGGACAGTGGGGTCTCTTTGAGCCCCAAGGGATCTTCTTTGCCTGCACGGAGGGAAATCAAAAATGGAGACATGTGTGACCATTTCATGGGCATCGCGTGCAGCCAGGCCTGGGGGTGAGGACAGAATACATAATGTGTCTGCTGGGAGGAATGGCTGGGAGACACCGGGCAGGGAGAGAGCCCTGAGATGCTCACAGACAGCTCTCTGCTCTGATTCCTGTCTCTGGCAGTCTGTAATAAAGACGTCTGCCGGATTTAGTCAGGCCTCTACGTAGCTTCATTCCCTTAAAGCAGACACACAGACGGATTTACCTCCCTCCAGATCATGACCAAGCGACACCCTCTGTAAATACGAGCAGAAGCAGAAAAGGCCTTGCCTCTCTAGAAGAGCCAGCCTTACAGCAACGGGTCAAACTGCCAGACGCTGATTCCCCTGATGCTAGGGGCCAGACAGAGCAGCCCCATCCACTTGGGAATTACCTATCCTAAAAAACCTCTTATCCTAAAAAAATGTTACTGCCAGTGCCTGGGTACATTTCTAGTGTAAAGGCTGAGCTCAGGAAGAGCATTCAAAACTGTGCTGCAGTTGATGGGTTAATGCATGTGCCCAACATATGAGCTGATTTCACTTGAACATGTTCTATATAACATAAGGCCTCACCCTGTCCCCTCCGGGCTCAGCATCTAGCTGAGAGCAGCATATCTGCTCTCTCCGACCACAGCTGGTCCCACAAGGGGTGGTCCCGAGTCCTTGGCCAGACTCTGGTAGGATTTGAAGCTGCAGTCTCTGGGAAACAGGTACAAAAGTCTGATTTTTGCTGGTTGGCAGCCTAGGAACCTTCTAGTGAAGGCAAAGAATATATATGGGCCCAAGGCGCCTTGTGCTGCTGGGGTGAGAACTAGGGGCACTGGATCTGAATTTCTCCTGTTCATACCACTGCAGGAGAAAGTTCCGACTGGGACCAGCACACCCACCTTGCTCCATTTGATGTGCTCCAGTTTTATGGAATCTCCTTTGGTTGACCTGGGAGCAAGGCAGAGGCATGAATTGTTCAGAGGTGTGGAAGGACATCCAACAAGGGGGCAAAGGCCCCCTTGCCCTCCTCTCTTTCTCTCAAGGTGCGGGGGCAACAGCGGGGATGGGGCAAAGACCAGGCAGCAGCAGACAGGGATTTCTCTGTGAAACCAAAAGCCAATAACTTCTGCCCAGGACAGCCAAATGGAAACTGGTGCTACTGCCAAACCAACCCAAAACCAGCCAGGGAAGGTGGCAGAGGGCAGACATCAGCACACATAGTGGATTCTTAGGGAGAGGAGCTAAGGTGAAAGCAGAGTAGAGAAACCTGTTGCTTTGATCCAGAACCAACCTCACCTCCTCTTTCTTGTCCAAAGCACAACAAGTAGCCACAAAACCACACATCCTTGCCTTGTTCCTTTCGCAAAACAAGCAGCTATCATACTGTTCTCTGTGAAGCAGGGTATCAATGTACCTCTGGACAGTTGAGGTTAAATGTTTCCTGGTAGCGATGCTCCATCCCAACCTCTGCCTTCCACCTTCCAGCCTGAGCCCTTCCTCGAGGGAACTACTCCACAGCCAGACCCTCCCTAGCACGATGGGAACTACAGAAGCCACTTTGCGTATGGAAAACGTGGATGTGAAAGAAGAGTGGCAAGATGAGGACTTCCCAAGGTTTGTTCCCTGAAAAAAAAAGCCAGAGAAAATTGTATTTCTTCTATGAGGAACCAGCAGGGCATGAAGCACATGGGACATTCCCACTAGCCCCAGAAGCAACTAGAGTCTTAAATCCAACAGGGCAATTATGGGCAGAGAGCGGAACTTTTGTAGCAAGGCTGCTCTCAGTGCTTAAAATTTTTTTTGGCTGGCTCTGCCAGCGCTCTGTGAGCGTGCGAGGAAAGGGTAAAGGAGTGGGGTGAGGAAGACAAGGAGATTAGCATGAATGGATGGATGAATCTCTGAATCAAGCAATGTCTCCCCAAACAGAGCACCTCTACTACTGGAGCCCCTCTGCTGTGAGGACAGGTTGAGAGAGTTGGGGGCATTCAGCCTGGAGAAGAGGAGGCTCCAGGGAGACCTCAGAGCCCCTTCTAGTCCCTAAAGGGGCTCCAGAAGAGATGGGGAGGGACTCTTGATGAGGGTGGGGAGCCACTGGATGAGGGTGAAGGGTTTGACACCAAAAGAGAGGAGACTGAGGTGAGATATGAGGAAGAACTTCTTGGCTGTGAGGGTGATGAGAGCCTGTCCCAGGTTGCCCAGAGAAGCTGTGGCTGCCCCATCCCTGGAGGGGTTCAAGGCCAGGCTGGAGGGGGCTTAGAGCAAGCTGGTCTTGGTGGGAGGTGTCCCTGCCCAGGGCAGGGGGTGGCATTGGATGAGCTTTAAGGTCCCTTCCAGCCCAAACTATTCCATGATTCTATGACACAGAGCAATGCTGCTTTGCCAGGAATTTGCCATGGGAAGAGGAGTCACTGGGACACAACGATCACTGGCACTGACATACAGAATCTGAATTGCTCCAAAACTTGCAAGAAATGATGTGTAGGTGACAGATGCTGCCGAAGTGGCAACTTTCACCTTCACAGACACTTTATTAACAGCACAGAGTGCCAAAACAAACAAAACAAAATCAACCAAAAATTATCCCTGTAAGCTGAGTCTGCCCTCCACTCCCTGCAGCCACCCAAAGGGTGCACCCACCTACACTCCCACTGGAGCATTGCCCCACACAGCCAGCTCCAAAGCCCACAGCCCAGCAGAAGCTCACTGGGGTGCACACAGCATGGCCAACCCCAAGCCTTGCTGCAGCCAGGTCTGGGCTTTTCAGGGCTGTTTCACCATGTCCCAGCTGCAGCTGGACTCCACTGGGCAGCCCACAGAGCCCCTGTATTCACAGACAGAGGCGCAGTGTGCCGCGCGGGTGGGCACGCAGAGATTCTGCTGTGCCAGAAAGGTTCTCCTGTTTCCCTTGGCACCATGGATGAGCTTAGCTCTGTTTAGCCCGGGTCCAGCTGTATCCGGCACCCAGCTCACAGGACACGGTTTGTCCTTCCACTGGCCCCAGAGGTGGCCTCAGCCAAGCCTTTGAGACTCTAGGATGGGTTTTTTCTCTCCTCTGAGAGCAGAGCTGGGCAGAGCTTTGGACTGATGGACCTTGGCCAGCCTAATGATCCCCCCAGAGTACTGTGATGACAAGCTTTTAATTGAGTAGGAAGGAAAGCGGGGTAGAGAAAGGAAAGTATTGACCCAAGGCTCCCCAGAAAATCTGGGTTCAAAGCTGTTCTCGCACCTGGACACCAACGCACTAACACACACCATCACCTCAGAGCAAGGAGCTGCCAGACTCCGTTTCACACTTGCCATGCAAGCAGCAAACTTCCCCCAGCCCCAGCCAAGCTTTCAAGGGGCATTTCTTCTGCAGAGCCCTCAGCACCACCCAACATGGGCATCATCGCTCCCACCTGCCAAACGAAGCGCAGGGAGAGGCAAAGGGAGGTGACCATGGCTGGGTGACAAGGCAGTGGCAGGGATGAGGCCAGAGCCCCCCACCCCAGCTCCCCAGCTGGCCAATAGACTGCTGTAGAAGGATTAAATCCGGAATGATGCAAGACAAATAGAGCCCAAATAGCCCCTAGGCAAACAAGGGAATGCTGGCTGTGTTCAACTGGCATTATAAATAATTACTTTCAAGACACTGCCCCCCTAGAAACATCAAAATAATAAGGCAGAAGCTGCTGCGTGTGGGACAGTAGCTCTCTAGCAGTCAACTTGCTGCATAGCTATTTTTGCTTAGCTGTGATTAAACAATCTTGCTTCAAAAAAAAAATTTAAAAAAATATCCTAGATAAAGTTTTGAGGGGATGGAATTCAGCTGCTCAATAACAAGGTGAGATTTCTATCCCTCCCTGAGAAGCTGATCTGCAGAACAAGCTCCTGCCTTATGGGCTGTGAAGATGCCACAGCTCTGAGGGAGCAGAGAGGGGAAAGGGTCCTCCCGGCTCCTGCTGCTCCCCAAGGATTCAGCCTCCTGCTGCCGCTCCGTCTCAGCTGTTTGTGCAAGCACTGCCCTGCCATGATGCTGTAGCCCTGCCGCGGGGAGGATGCAGGAGCATGCTCACTCCATCGCGCATCCATCGGATCAGGGGCGGTGAAGGCTCTCAGGCTGGTTAGGGACTGAGAGAAGGTTGCTTCTTAGAGGGAAACCGGGCAGCACGATGTCAGCGGAGAGCAAAATGGTGGCACCCGACCCTTAGAAAAGCTGCTCCATTCAGAAAATCTGGCACCTGGGGCTAGCTGCGTTTGGGAAGGAAGATTTACACAGGAGACTAGGAGGTAGTGATTCGAGCATCCCTTGGGAAGGTAAGAAAGCCCTTTTCTTCACCTCTAACTTTTTAATTGCTTTCTTTAAATGAATCTCAGCATCAGAGAGCAGGGTGTCTGGCTGCAGCACGTACTCGGTGCAGCTGGGCCTTCCCAGCCCCCCACCCCACCTTCCTTTTTGCTGCTGTATCACCAAGTTGTGCCAGGCGCCAGCTCACAGGCAGATAAACAACCAGCCAGGCCCCGTGCAGGAGAAGCTGGAAGGGGGGGGCAGAAGGATCTTTCTGATGGCTCAAAAATACTGTGGCAGCCCCTGGGATCCAGGCGCGCTGCACAAGCGATCAAGGAGCAAGAGCCTTTGATCAGGTCTCCAACTCTCATAAATATACAACAACCAGCTTGGAGAAGATTATCCTTTAATCTAAATATTTATAGGGTTTAATTTGCCTGGTGGCTCTGGTGTCGTGGCAGCATGAAGAATAGCCTCTGTAGGGCAGAGCAAGGCTATATCCTCTTGTGAGCTTGGAGGTACTATCCCCATCCTTTCCCTCCCTGCCCTCGCTGGACTCTAAGGCCAGCAGCTGCTGGAGAACAGCCCCATCCCCATCTGCACAGCACTGCCTTAAAACTGGTGGGTTTTCACACCCATTTCACCCCAGGGCTGCCCTGGCACCCCGGGTTTTACACCTGGAGGCACCATCCCTTCCCTGAGTTGAGAGGGAGCTTCCAGCAAGGGGCAGATAAAATGAGGATGGTCCCTTTTAAACAAATCTTCGACATTATGAACTTCATGGGGTTGGTAGGGTTGGGTCATGTTCCACAAGAAGTTTCAAACCCACCTAATGCCAGGGGACAGGAACAAGTCCTAGCTTAAAATAAGGGGAAAAGCATCCAGAAAGCTCCTGCTCAATCCACCAGTTAGGGATCCTCAACCCCAGAACTGGGGCCAGCTTCTTCGCTTACCCCAGTATATGTTCAGGAGCAACTCCATCAACTTCCAAAGGGCAGCACCCACATAATGACATTTGGCATTAGTAGGAAAGCCATTTTTTAACTCAATTGTTGCTTCTATACTCTGGCTGGAGGTGTGGTGATTGATACCAAGGGTACAGGAACCAAGGGTGATAAGCTGCAAATCCTGACCTCTGCCATAGAGTCCTAGGAATCATAGTCCTCAAAGATCATCCAGTGCCACCCCCGGCCCTGGGTAGGGACACCTCCCATCACACCAGGTTGCTCTAAGCACCCTCCATCCTGGCCTTGAACCCCTCTAGGGATGGGGCAGCCACAGCTTCTCTGGGCAACCTGCTCACCAGTGTCTCACTACCCTCACCCCAAAGAAGTTCTTCCCCACATCTCAGCTCCATCTCCCCTCTTTCAGGGTCAAACCCTTCCCTCTCCTCCTAGAGCTCCCCTCCCTCATCAAGAGTCCCCCCCCATTTCTCCTATAGGCCTCTTCTAGGTACAAAACCGCTGCTATAAGGAAGGGAGAACGGGTCAGCCTTTGGCTCTGAAATACAGGTTTGAGAGCTGCCTGGATCTCAGCTCAGAACAAACCTGTCTCCAAACCTCAGCATGGTTTGGGTATCACCATCAGCTTTTGTCAAATGGGGGCTAAGGGGAGGATGGGGTGACAATTCTAGGATCACACCTCAGCTTTGATCCTTGCCTTGAACACCTTACAGCAAAGTCCCTACCGACCAGCAACCAGCTGCCCCTGGGAGAGGTGGTTGTGGAGGTACTTGGGATAAAGTTCTGCTCTGCTGTAGCTGGGGCCCGTGGCAGAAGGCAATGACAGAAAATGGTCCATGGTACCCTTGATGAGGAGCCCTAGAGCTTGGCACAGCCTCTCAAACTTCCAACAGAGATAAAAATGAGGATAATAACAAGGACGTTACCAGGCTCCTCAGGGGATAGGATTTGTTCTTGTGTCCCTGGATGGATTTTCCAGCCCTTTGGCAGAAGGGCTGCATGTGGGATACATTGGAGGGAAAATGCAGGGAAAGTCTGGAGGTTACTGGGTATAGCACCAGTAAGCAAGCATAGCTGCTGGGTGGCTCTGGGGCAAACTGGCTGAGGACATCCCTCAGGCTGAGCTCACAGGGGAAGGGGGCTGCCTCTTTTTACCTGATGTCCCCTGTCTGCCACAGAGTGACTTTCTCCTAAACATCACTCCTTATCTCTGTCTTTTTGCCTTCTCACCTTGGCTGTCCTGCAGGCCTCTCCCAGAAGAGACGGGGATGGAATCACTGGGCAGCCCTACAGAAGACGAGAACACATCCTGTAAGTACCAGCCTGCCCTATCAGGAGTTCAAAGGAAAGCAAGCCTATGGAAATGGCAGCTTAGGGCGATACTCTTGGAGTGTCCACAAAAATTCCCAGGTGGGAAAGGAAACCAGCAGAGATTTGCATCTTTTACCAGAACCTGGGGGAGGAAATAGGTATCTCAGAAGTGTGGGCATTTTTATCCAGCCATACCTGCAGGCACCCAGTACCTCCCAGCCATGACCCACCACCCTTAGCTTCCAAAGCCATAGCCTGAAATAATGAAAGCCATAATGAAGCCATAATGAAAGCACCATGTCTTGCACTACGGATACGGGATGAAGACAACCTGTCAGTTATTTTCCTTTTAACTCCAGCTCCCCCAAATACTTTAAACTTTAACGGGGCACATCGTAAACGGAAGACACTTGTTGCACCTGAAATCAACATTTCCCTGGACCAGAGTGAAGGCTCCATTCTCTCCGATGACTTCCTGGACACACCAGATGACCTGGACATTAATGTGGATGATATTGAAACCCCCGATGAGACAGATTCCCTCGAGTTCCTGGGGAATGGGAACGAACTGGAATGGGAAGGTAAAAGGCCATTTTGGAGTGAATGTTTGCACAGGTTTGACCTTTTTTAGCCTATTTTTAACCACTTTTGGCACCACCCAGCATCAGTAGCTGAGGATCAACTTCCACAGCAGTGAAGCACAGCACACACAACCAAGCCCCCCTTTCTACACAACATCTGCCCCACCAGGACCCCAGCTCAGGAGTTTCAGTGATGCTATCTCAGCACTTCCATACGGGGATAGCATGGGCAGAGGTAGTTTAGCCATAATCAGGCATAAGGCTGTGGGCACACAGGCCCTTCCAGCTCAGTCCCCACCCCAGGCTGGAAGGGGCCACCTGGTTGGCTCTGCTAGTAGAGCTGTTGCATGAAGGTTCAAACATCTTGAATGACGTGGTCAGACACCTTGAATAATGTAGTCATGACTGATTTTGGCTGAACTGGACTGAATTCAGCCAGTATAGATGGATCTGAAGGAGGATCCAATAAAAAGTCTGGTGTCTGACCTGTGACAGCAGGTTCTATAAGCAGCATGAGATATTAAGCTTATTTCTATTACAATTTGGCAATGGAGCAAGATTATAAAGAACCACAAGCTTACACACACCAAGTTGCAGGTGAAACAGGTCACCCCCACTCTGGTTGTTACTGTCTCATACCACACACCAAAGCTCTTGCAGAGCCTCTTCGTACATCATATTAAAGGCAGAAATGTTTGTCTCTTTTCCAGATGACACTCCTGTAGCCACAGCCAAGAACATGCCTGGGGACAGCGCAGACCTCTTTGGGGATGGTGGGACAGAAGATGGGAGTGCTACCAATGGGCGGCTCTGGAGGACTGTCATCATTGGTGAGCAGGAGCACCGCATCGACCTCCAGATGATCAAACCCTACATGAGAGTGGTGACGCACGGAGGTGAGGGAGAGGGGACGCCTAATCCTGGCTTGGTGGAGTTCTCTTGGTCCACCTTTGTCAAGCTGGAGGGACTCCCATGGCTGATTGTTTTGATTGTCTTTATGGAAAAATTGTTACTTGTTTTGTACCACTACGTGGCAGATAAGCAGAAAAGTACCCAACTGGTGCTAAAAAGCATATCATTATTGTAGCATTGTAGTCTCTCAATAAACCAAAGCAGTGATAAAGCTGGCTCCAAGAAAGACCTTCAGCCCTTGGTACGGGCAGCAATGGAGGGACTGTAGGTCCTCAGTCCCTCTGTAGCTCAGTGCCTGCGCTGTCTCTGGAGGCACAGCTAAAGGTCACATCCACAATCAGTGACCATTTCTGAAACCCAAGCAAAGCCAAACAATGACCCAAAGCAAAACCCTCAGCTCTGTACTTTGACACACACAAATTCCTGCCCTGAACCCCACATGCTTGTTAGAGCCAAAACCATTCGCAAAACCCACAATACCTCTTCACTGCTATTTTCCCTTCAACTCTTGCATCTCCCCCTGGAAAGAATCACTGATGGTGCCTGTGTCTTTCTCTCCCAGGGTACTATGGAGAAGGTCTCAATGCCATCATTGTCTTTGCTGCCTGCTACCTCCCGGACAGTAACCTGGCTGATTACCACTACATCATGGAGAACCTCTTCCTGTAAGTGGCTGGTCAAGGGGTATGAGGGAGAGGAGGGCAAGGAAGATAACTGGGGCTCTGGGGAAACCATTTTTGTGTGTTCTTTGCATCAGGAACCTCAGCTAGAATAGTTTGAACCCAGGCCAAATGTACCCAGTGTGCAGCTGCAGACGGGAGCAAGCATCACTGCCCACAGCATTTGCATCCAAGCACAATAAGTCAAAGCATTCAAACATTCAGTATTAATTATGCCAGTGATGGACTCACAGCCAGGCCAGAGCATACATAGACAATGCTGAACAGCTGGTGGGTGCTACTGCTAGGCAGAAGAATGATGGAGGGACATCCGTCTGTGTATGCATTATGCTAATAGGCACTGGCAATCCTTGAGAAACACCCCTGGGCATCCTGCAGAGGTGTCAGGAGAATCTGAAACCGCTTCCAAGGTCTACAAAGAAGGGGTCTGGAGTCCTTTGGGGATAACAATAACACACCGGCACCTGAAGAAACCTCAAGGGACCTTTTCTGAGTTGATGTCCCCATTGCTTTTGCTCACCACCCAACAGATATGTGATCAGTAGTCTGGAGTTGCTGGTGGCTGAGGACTATATGATTGTGTACCTAAACGGCGCAACGCCCCGGAGGAGGATGCCAGGCCTTGGCTGGCTCAAGAAGTGCTATCAGATGATAGACAGAAGGTGAGAATCCTGTTGGTGTTGCCTCTTTATTCTTCCTTGCATCTCTTCCACTGCTTCCTCACAGCCTTCCTTGGCCACCCCTCCTTCCTCTCTCCCCACACTCTGTGATTCCTTCCTCTGTCACAACTTTCTGACTTGCTCCAGGCTCTCTTCATCACCTCTTCTTCCTCCTTCCCTCACAAGCACCTTCACAGAGATCAAGCTCATACAGTGCTCCTGCAGCTTGTGGGATCCAGGCTTAAATAGGGTTCCTGAGGCCACAGGCAGGGCTTTTGTCTGGAGACACCCCGATTAGGCCAGTAAAGCTTATTAGTGCCCTGACACATTACAGGTGAGTTTAAGAAAAGCTACTTTGAATCTGACTTTCTGTCCTATGGCTTTTCCACAGGCTGCGTAAAAACCTCAAAGCATTGATAATTGTGCATCCTTCGTGGTTCATCCGGACAGTGCTGGCTATATCCCGACCCTTCATCAGGTAAATATAACACGATCGCAAACTCGTCTCATTTGGGACTGAAAATTTAATCTCATTAATCAGATCTTAAGATCACCCTTTACTGGTAGTGACCAAGATGAGACTGTCCATCATTTGTTCTACCTCTGATTCTTCCAAGGACAACTCTAGAGGTGGTTTTAGGAGACAGGGGGTCAGGATCCAAATCAAAGCTTGTCCCAGTGGGTAGCTGATTCAATGGGAAGGGCAGGAATGGTGCACCTCTTTCCCTCCTACAGATATTCAGAGGGTCAAAGCAAAGTGAAGTAGGGTGATGTGACATGTCCCCACAATTTTTAGTCATCAGCTTATTAGCTCTGGGAAGATATAGGTACACTCAGACTAGAGAGATGCAGAAATCCCCATTTCCATCAGGAAAATCCTGACTCCTACAGAAAGAGCATAGAACAAGACCTTGAGCACACTCTCTTTCTCTCTCCCTGCCAGTGTGAAGTTTATCAATAAGATCCAGTACGTTCACAGCCTGGAGGAACTGGAGCAACTTATCCCAATGGAGCATGTGCAGATTCCAGACTGTGTCTTACAGTGAGTATCAAAGGGACCCAGGGGCACACAGAGCTCTGAGGAGGCACGGGACAAAAATCCTATGTAGCAGGATATTGTATTGAATGAAAACCCATGTACTGGAAACCCAGAGCCTGGGGCAAACCTCATCTGACTGGTGCCAAGCAAGGGCCTGAACACCGTGCTGGCCTGCAGTTTCTGACACCTTCAGAGCAAACATTGCTTTTTGCTTAAAAGTGAACAGTCCTGACTGGGTAACATTTACAGAATGTTTCCTGTTTGTTGCAGATATGAAGAAGAGAGGATCAAGGCCAGAAGAGAAAGGTAAAATTAATTGGGGGGTGAGGGGGTGGGTTCATTTTCTTGGGATGATGTTGCATCATTATTTGTGTTATAACCAGTCCATTCTGTGCTCCTCCCACCCTAATATTTCACACAGCCTACACTTATTGTTCACTGATTTTGTCAAAACATGAAAAAGCTGCAGGAGGCAGGAGAACCTTGATTAAAAGGTTATTTGCCCATAGAACTGTTCCTCTGCACCCCACCAGTGCACACATCCTGAATGAGCACCCTACATGCCAGCAAAGGTCATCAGAAATCACTCTATGTATAAAAATGGCTCCTTTTCTCCATATGACCATGCAAATTGACCTTAAAGCAAGAGCTAGGGCTTATTTTAAAAGCTACTTCATTCTGCCAGAGTGGCATAAAGAGGGCCATTAGTTTAGAGTTCATTTTGTTTAATTTTCTAGCCCTGTTCCATCACCAGTGATGCCATGATTTAGTGCTGGCCATAAACAGTGATAAGTCGGTTCTGTTAAAAGCAAAATGCAATTGCAGAGAGAGGAGAGACCCACTGGGTCAGCAGGAGAGCCATGTGCTATAATAACCTCCTCCTGCTGGGGAACTAAGCGGGAAATGCCAGTCTGGGACGATTCGGTTCATTAGTTGCTAAAAAGCAAGTCATTCGGCCCAAATCAGTCAGCCACATCCCTCTAGGGCCAACAGAGGCATCCTGAAAGGATGAGGATTACCAAGGTTGCATATCACAGGAGCCAAGAGTCATTTCTGATGGGATCTGTAACCTCACCCTGAGCTCCAGCTCTGCCTCTAGAAATGCCTTAAATACTCTACTTTTTAACCCCTAGAGGGTAGATTTCAAATGCAACTTGTGTTTATAGGGCAGAAGAGAAACAAGACATGGCTGAGAAGGAAAGGTAACTACTCCTTTTGATTTATCCTTTGCTTACGAAATAGCTTACACAGCCTCCGCTGAGAGGAAGGGCCCTATTGCTTGGTAGCACCCCTGGGAGCCAGGCTCTGCTCGCCGAGGAGGTGTTTGGACCCAAGAGGATGTTTCTAAAGCAGCTGGGAACTGATAAACCCTCTCCTCTCCCTGCAGCTCCCTGCGCCATCACTTTTGTAATGTTATTGACCTTCACCTATGCAAACAGATTCCTGACGCCGCTTTTTACCTCTGTAAAGCTAGTGAACCCATTTGGTCATGGACCGGAGCCAGAGGCACCGGGGAACATTCTCCTGACATTCAGTTGTAGCATTTGCACACTGGTGCAATGCAGAGAGCCAGATCCTGCTGTCAGGCACAGCCTGGGTGTGCGCAAAAGCAAGATCAGAGGCTGTAACATTAGATGGGAAAGAAAATTCTAGAAAGGTTTAGAAAACAGTCCCAAAATGCTACACCAGGATAATTTGGCCTGGTTTTGGCTCTGCTTCAAAGTGATATAGCCTCTCTTCTCTTATTCTAACTAGCTGTTGAGGGGGAACAGTGCATATTTCTGCTGTTCTCTTCCCAGAGAAAAAGGAGCTTTGATCAAAATTGCCAAGGTCCAACAAGTCTGAATTGTTCTGAGAAATAAATGGGACCCCAGGGCCAGAAACAAGGGGGATTGGTTTGTGGCAGAGATTCACTTATTGTTTTGCTGGTTCTCTTTCCAGCAGACCTATGCCCCCAGCAGAGGATCAAGAAACCAGGTTTGATTTGTACCTCGTTCTCTGTGATAGATCCCGTTGGGTTCATAACCTTCTAACAGGAAAGGCCAGACAGGGTTAGGGCCAGGACCTCTTTAGCCAGGCAACACTTGCCCAGTGCACAAGAGGCATCGGCCACTCTGCAGAGGTGGGGGGGACAAACCTACATCTCACCATGGTGCAGCTGCAGTCACAACTGCCACCACTGTGGCTTGTCCTCATGCATGGATGCAACACAACTGCAGCTGCCACAGGGACACTGGGGAAAAGCCGCCTCTCAATAACTGACCTGGTGTTTGCCACATGGTGAAGGTCTGCACTTGGGCATTCACTGCAGAGCTGCCCTTACCATGCTTTTTCATGGTCAGGAAAAGTCCTTAGAGAAGAAAAATCCCTTTAAAGCTATGAATGACATTATCTTTGGCCTTGATACACTTTTTGGGGAGGATTACAGCCAATTTTGGGGAGGGTTACAGCCAAACAAACTCATATTTTTGACATAGTGGGAATAAGAAAATTTTTACTACAATTTGCTTTCTAAAAATAACTCTGTCTTTCTATTTCATCCCAGTATGTCATGAATCGAAGTAGTGGAATGAATGGAGTAGAAGAAGGATGCAGCCTGGCAGCCACCCTCGTAAATGACCTTTTGGTAGAAGACCTTGTCACCATCTTATTCCAAGTTCTGTAAGATCACAGAGCCTGCCTCCCCACTCTCCAAGACACAAAGTCCTTTAAATATTTTTGAAAACATTTTACTTCAAAAAAAAAAAATTCCAACAACAACAAAAAACCACAAACCAAGTCAAGAATAGCAAGAATAGCACTTTCAGGACAGGTTCCAGTGAGTTTCAATGATGGTCTGTGGAGAGCTATTGAATAGTGCAAATAGATACCATGTTTCCTCTTAGTAAGTTAAAAGTATCCTGTAGTCCATTAGACTCCAGCCCAAAAAGAGATCTATTTTTTGTTTAAATTATAAACCCTGCCCCCATCTTGCTGCTGGCCAGCACGGAGATGTTTTGCTTTAAACTGCACACACAGACATTAAAACTGCTGCCCCGGGGAGTAACTAACACAGGCCATGAAAAGAGTACGTATTTGTCCTTTCTATAGCCAGTAGATGTTTCTTCCTGAAAATACCAAGTGCTTACAGGTCCAGCACTTCTTCAAGCCTTGGCTGCCTCAGTTAATTCATTGCCTGTTCCTTTTATTAACTCACCCATTCCTATGGGTCCCCTATGGCAGAACCTTCTCACGAGCTTCTTCTCAATTCACTGCATGCACATGTCAAAAAGGTCTGGTTTTAAGGAGGAGCCTTACAGACAGGAAAGCGTTTCACGCCTTGTCTTTGTATTGATTTCATGACACTGGACAATCACTCACTATTAATACCTCCCTGTTGTGGAAACAACCTGCTAAATGTTTGAAATTTCTTACTTGCTGTCCCTGGGTAACAAGGGCCTTGTCTCTAATCATGCCTGCCTGGGCCAAATCCCGGTGGAGAATGCTACAGATGCGGAGGCAGGAGACTGGGTCTGGGTTCAGCTTCTCAGTCCATTGCAAGACACAGATGTGATACGGAGACTCTAAAATCTGTATCTTGGATTCATGGGGATTCTGCAAGAAAAAGAGGGAAGAAAATTTAAGAAATAACTATCTGCCCTTGAATTGTTTGGAAACTCCCAATTTAATCAGAAACACCTCACATAACCTGTCTCAAATGCACCAGGTAAAATCCCCTGCAGACAACTGCAGCTGAAGGATTACCTACGTATTTCACCATTTAAAGAATATTTCAAACCTGGCAAGCCTAGCCTGTGGCAATCTGAAATCCCCTGGAGGACAATTCTGGCAAAGCAAGATTTTCCTCAAGACAGAGATGTCTCCTTTGTATAGATAAAGCTTCAACCACTACAGATGAGATCTTTATTTCCCCGAGTGCTATAAAGGAGCATCAAATAGGCTTTCCAACATTCCCCCTCATTTGAGATGTGTTTTTCTCACACACTTGTCATGGATGTATTTCCCAAAGAGACCTTTCCATGAAAAGCAGAGCGCTGCAGCCACGGCATAAACTCTCCAAGCTGAAGATGGTAAAAAACTCCCTCTTCTCTCTCACCCACACATTAATAATAAGCACCAAGGAAGCATCAAGCTCTACAGCTTTCTAGAAATTTCATTATGAGCCAGATATTGATAAAAAGTTAATTTTACGTTACCAGGGGAAAAAAAAAAATGGTTCTTCAGGGGTTTGGGGTTTTTTTTGGAGCTTAGTTTTTATGCCAATAACACTTCCCCAGAGAAGGCATGCTGTTCCCAACGTTCCAAGCAGGCGGCAGACATTGCTTTGGGACAGAAGCGGCAGGGGGAGATTTTCAAACATCGACGCATTAACCCGCCCTGCGGAGCTGGGCAGCCTCTCTCAGAGCTGAGCTGTCAGGTGGGACCAAAAGAGCCCCCACAAATTCAGAAAGGACTCTTCTGATCAAATGAAATTTATGAAATTTAGCTCAGACTGTGGAAAAAATAAAATAAAATAAATAAAATCACTAATCTCCTTGCAGTAGATGTGAATTCAGTATCTCTCCTTGAAAATGCTTAAACCTAGATTTTCCTTTTTCCCTTTGAGACCGTTTTTATGCATTCTGATAAAACAAAATAATGAAAACCATCTGCTCTGCTTTCCACACAAGAATGCCATACAGTTGGACACTGAGAGGGAAGGTTACAAGTATATCATGAGCAAAATTGTTAGAATATTCCATAATGTTTTAAATGTCCAACTCTAGAAACATTTATGTGTCTGTAGTTACCAAACGCTTTGGTGAAAAACATTCCCAATGTCATGGAAGAAACTGCTGTGAGGGGACACAGGGAAAATAAGAAACCTCGATTACATTTAGCCATGGGACCTGAAGAAACAGACTGATCCTCAGCAGTGACCAGAAGAATATGAGCTTTGGTTGCTTGGGTTTTTCCACCCCCCCAGAGAAAAGACACCATGTCTACATTTTCAGAACAAGTACAAAAGGAGCAGACCTGAAGATGAAAATTCATCTTTTTTTTTTTCCCAAGTAATTCCTTCAGGGCAAGGTCAAGAGTTCAGTTGTGAAAAGGACAAATAACCAATTTCTTTCAAGATACAAAGGAAGTCATTTGTTTGATGAGTAAAGTCAATTTGTAATTTCTTTGAAACATTTTGAAAAAAAAAAAATAGTTCACTTTCTGATAGAGCACTGTAAGTAATATGCACTATATTTTAATTTCTAACAACATTTATGAGTTCCTGGATGAATGTCTTATGTATCTTTTCAACACAGAAAAGGCCCTGCTACCTAGAACGGATAAACTACAGCATGTAAAAAGTGCATTTTTATAGCAACAAGAAGAAGAAAAGGGGTCATTAACTTCTTTCAGACAGTTATTTTTGACGCTACTTGGAACCACACTACTTACAAACTCTTTGATGGAAACACAGAACCGCTCGAGTTGGCATCATCCCTGGACCACCAAACACGGAGCAAAGTGTCTCAGTTTGATGATGACAAACCTGCACAGGCTTCAAATGCAACGTGTTGGAACAAAGACACCACCAAAAGGCTGGGTTCATCTTCAGAAGATGATGACAGGTGGAGATCCACCTTGCAGCGGTGAGAGACCAACCGTACTGACCGCAAGGGAGGTTTGGGAGGTGGCAGGTGTTGGTGGGGAGCTGTCAACAGGTGGCTCAATCCCCCAGGAAAATCAAGCAGTGACAATAGTCCAAGCAGAAATCTGAGGTGGTTGAAGCCAATTTTTTTGACAAATTTCTTTGCCATTTTCTTAAAGAGAGTCCCTCTCAAAGCCCGTTTGCAAAAGGGTTCACCAGCTGAGCTCTACATTTCCACTGGAGATGAGGTTTATGAAAGAAATGTGCTATACCAGCAAATAAAAAAAAAAAAATGTTGCTAGTAAAAGTGCATTTACATTAGAACTTTGCCAGTATACATAGACGTGTTTAAAAAATAAAACAAAATAAACTACATCCTTTTAGCAATACCGCTATACTGGTCAATGTTCCAAACGTACACCAGGCCCTGTTTCTGCCTCACAAAAACATCTCTGAAGGATAAATATTTTGACTTATGAATGCACTGTATTATTTCAAACAGCAGATATTATCAACAAGGTATTTTTGGTCTTGGATTTTACCTTTCACAAGATTTTCTAATGGTGAATCCCTGGATAGGCCACATTTTAGCTGCAGAATAATTTCTTTTACAGCCATGATAGCATATTCACAAAAACACATCATTCTTACTTACAGTGTAATTAATGGCTAAAATTCAAAATCACCCAGCGTCAGCCTACAGATGGAAAAATCAGATCCCTTCCTGTATGGTTGATGACAGACTAGGAAATACCATCCCATCTCTTTAGGGCAGCCAGAGGACCTGATCCAGCCTTTGGGAATGCAGGCGCTTGTCCCTGTGTTATGCCACAACCATCAGATTTATACCATAGAAATTCAGACCTTGTTCTGACCCATACAGGAATCACCCAGATCTGGGACCATCCAGCAATTTTACTTCTGATTCACAAGACAGAGACAGGAAATAAAACTGAGATGCTGCTGTATATTCAAGTTGGATAATTGATACGTCTTCTGTACAGTACCATGTAAAATTGGAGTGGATACTTAGAGCATACCTCATTGCAATTTTTCCATCTATTTTTCCAAAGATTATTTGCTTACAGATGTGCACACACATACATGAGATAAAACCGAAGCGGTACAGGTTTTAAAAGCAACACCTCTTCTATTTTACATATCTAGGGATGAAAAAACAAGAGTTCATTAACTGCTGGTGGCAATAAGCTCAGACTGGCCTAACAGCAGGTGAAATGTACAGGCAAAATTGCTATAAATACAAGAGCACACGTTTTCTCTTTTGTATTTCCATATTTACCGGCAGTCAAAAATACAGCATGCTACAGTAAAGTGAATTTTAAAGAGTCACCATGCCAATATAACAGAATCTATCTCAGTTTTCAGGTTTGGGGTTTGTTTTTTTCCTTTGTAGTGGGCCCTTTTAACCCAAACCTACAGGTAAAAATGTGTGAACTGTCATTTTTCTAAAGTGTTTGTTATTAGGTAGTTTATGCTAGAAGACATAGATTGCTGTTAAGTATGTATCATTATTTTTGCTTTGTATTATTCCAAAAGATTCTGTGGATATTCGATTAAAATGAGACTAATCCTTAAGCAAAAATGCATATCTCTCTCTTTTTGTCAGTATCTTTTATTTAGACTTTGGCTCCATACGGAAAACATGATGAAAATTTTCGTTCAGATGCCATTCCCTTGAATAAAGTAAGTCAAAGTTCTCCCTGGCAATTATGATCCTGCAAAATGGACCTCTCGGAATGTTTTTTCTAAAGCAACTTCTATTCTACCACTGTGGCATCTGATCTTTCCAAGTTTCCCTCAATGTTATGCTTTAGAAAAGAGCCACAGAACAACATAGAGCAACACAACAACCCTTGGGTTTCTATCAGTCTGTACAGGACTATACTAGTATCAGGGGGGTTAATTTTATACTGTCTTTACATACTTTTTATGCTCAAATTGATGATGATTGGGAATTAAATTGTAAAACAAACACACACACAAAAACCAACCCAAAGCTGTTTACACACACAAAAAAAAAAATCACCAAACCAGACAAACCCTTATAAACAAGTATTTACAGAAAAAAATGCACGAGATGGCTAATTTCAATGGGGTTTAGATGGGTTATTAATGTATTTCAATTAATGAACTCAAAGTATGAATACATATAAGCCTAATCCTATAACAAGCATTACTGTATCCATGCTGTAAAATACATGCCATGAATATACATTGAGGAAATTTATATTTGATTAAACAAGTATTTATCTGTAGGGCTCCACTTTGGCTGTATGTTTGTATGTATGGAAGCAGATTTCTTTTTTTTCCTATTATTTTATTTTTGCCAAAAAACTTCTACGCCAATCACATGAGTATCAATGCCTTTTTTTTTTCTGCTAATCTCCTCTGGGTTTTTTTGTTAAATTTATAGACAGAAGTTTACAGAAGGAATTGCAATATATCTCAAATATGACATTTGTGTGGACAACAACAACAACATAGGAACCTTTGCCCAGGGGTGTACCAGTAGTATGGCACTAGCCCCAGGTTACAGCTAAACTACAGCTAAAATCCTGTAGCTACTTACTTTTGAAGCACCTCTGATGCAGGTGATGGATGAAAGACTTAAAACATTTCAAATGGCCTCGCAACAAAAGCATCAGTGGTGTGGCACAAAGGAATCTGGTCAATGGTAACAAAGAAAGGAGCCAGGGAGTCGTGGTTGAGGTGTGCCAAAACTCAATTCAAGCACAAAGAATGAAACCAATACAGCAGACAAAGTTCAAAAGCTCCCGGTGTTATGACTACACCACGCCACAAGAACTAGGAATATCTGCTACCCTCCCAAAGCAACAAAGCTTCCCCATCAGAAGACAAGACGTCCTTCCTCAAAAGAAAACATACCCTTTAATCAGCCTTCACTGTAGTTTTCCATTAGCCATTCCTCTACTTGGGTGATTGCAATTTCATATTAGCATTTTCATTTTAAAATAGCTAGGGAATAGCTAGGGAATAGCTAGGAATGTTCTAGGGAACATTCGTAGCTTTAAAAGCTAGGAATGTTCCCTAGAACAGACATTTTAAAAGACCTCTGCAGCAAAGTGGCTGACGTTTAAAAGAGAGAGAAGAGAGACACTCAAATAAAACCAACAAGCCAGAATCTTTTATAGATACTAATATATTGTTGTTTGAGGGGCTTTGGCAGAAGGGGAGAGTAAAGTTAAAGATCGCTTACTCTTCTTGTCATTGCTTTATTTTTCAGTGCTACATTTTTCTTAAGCGAGTATCATAGAATGATAGAATGGTCCAGGCTGGAAGGGACCTCTAGAGTCATCTAGTCCCACCTACCTGCAGTCAGCAGGGACACCCCCAACTAGACCAGGCCGCCCAGGACCTCGTCAAGCCTCCTGCTGAATATCTCCAGGGAAGGGGCCTAAACCTCCTCCCTGGGCCACCTGGGTTCCAGTGTTCCACCACCCTCAGAGCAAAGAACCTCTTCCTAATCTCCAGTCTAAATCTGCTCTTCTCCAGCTTCAAGCCATTGCCCCTCATCCAGTCCCTGCAGGCCTTTGTAAACAGACCCTCCCAGCCTTCCTGTAGCCCCTTCAGGGACTGGAAGGCTGCTAATCTTGGTGTGGAAGGTATCAGCTCTGCTCTGGAGACACCATCAGAGGATGTAAGACACTACACTTTTTTTGACTGGGTCTGTGATCCAGGTGTGTTTCTAGTCCTTTTAAGCATGATGGTGGGAGCTGTGATTAAGACCAAAGCAGAGCATCAGGTTAAATTTTCTGGCATTTTTTCTAATGGAAGTTTAGACACTATAAACTCTCGATCAGCTGCACAGTTCATATTCATTATTCATTATTATTATTGTGTGTTTTTTATTGGGTCCCTAAAACTCATTTAAATTGCTTGCTGCCTTTCACATCCACTCCACAATCAGCTTTAATTTTAAGGCAGAAAAAAGCTTTCACATCACCATGTTGCATGTTTAAATTTAAAAAAAAAAAAAAAAAAAAAAGCTTGTCTTTCCTCTCAAACAAAAATCACTTTCCACCCAGACCTCACTTTGGCAGTTTGAATGAAAAGTCAGTATTTTCTCACTCCTTCTCAGTGCTGAAACCTCCTCTGTCACAAGAGTTGTGACAAAACTGTCACCTAAGTGTGAATCTTTTCTCCTACGTGCACATTACGGGACTGTTCTTCCCTTTAAATGGACTGAGGTTCCTGAATGAAGCAATATTCCAGACCATGCTAATTAGCACACAGACTATTTTGAGGTGTTTGCCATCATTGCTAATCATGATGTGCCAAGATTCCCAGCCTAAAACAAATGGAATCCTCTCCAAACAAGTAACCTCAACTAAGGCCGAGATGAATCTCAATTTTATCGCTAAAAATTAGATAGAGTCTAAATTAGTTTTAGGTTCCCTCTGTGTGAAGGAAAAAGAGATGATTTCACCTGGTTTAGGATGGGATGAATCACTCTGGTGGGTTCTCTCTCCCTCTGATCACTGATAAGATGCAGCTGAACATCCAGCATCACACCACATACACATCTTATAGACTGCCAGAGGAATGAATCACAACCGAGGGGAGGAAAATGAAGCAATCATGCAAGTGAAAAAGAGAGAAAGCAACAAACATTCATTCCTTTTTTAGCACATGGGAGGTTAGCGCTTTGATCACCCAACTTCTCACCTTGGGTTAATTACGCAAGATGCTTGAGACTTTTTGTGTATTTGACCTTTTGTTTAATAGTCTAATATGATCAAAAGCAGCCAGTTCACCAAAGGAACATCAGACTGGAGATTAACAAGGGAATGCAAGCTGAAGAGCTGAGTTTTGAGAGGAGATTTGAAGCTGGAGAGAAAGACAATACACTCCAGTTAAAATTCGTTTCAGATTGGTTGTATTTTTTTTAGTCCATCAGAGAAGAGCCACAAAGGACAGCTCGGCCTCTAGATAAAAGGTAATAATGCCCAAACATTAGCTGTAAGAATAAGATTTTGTACCTGGAATGGAAAGAAAAGAGAAGTTACAGGCAGGGATCGCACAATGTCACTAATGTTCAAGGTGGCCATGAGCAGTGGACACTTGCAGCCCAGAAGGCCAATCCCATCCTGGGCTGCATCAAAAGGAGCGTTGGCAGCAGATCCAGAGAGGGGATTCTGCCACTTTGCTCTGCTCTGGGGAGAGCTCACCTGAAGTCCTGTGTGCAGGTCTGGAGCCTTTTGCAGAGGAAAGACATGGACCTGAGGGAGTGGGTCCAGAGGAGGGCCATGAAAACCATCAAGGGGTTGGAGCACTTTTGCTATGAGGACAGGCTGAGGGAGCTGGGCTTGTTCAGCCTGGAGAAGAGGAGGCTCCAGGGAGCCCTTAGAGCAGCCTTCCAGTCCCTGAAGGGGCTAAAGGAAGTCTGGGGAGGGTCTGTTCACAAAGGCCTGCAGGGACAGGACAAGGGCCAGAGGCTTGAAGCTGGAGAAGAGCAGATTTAGACTGGAGATTAGGAAGAGGTTCTTTACTCTGACAGTGGTGGAACACTGGAACCCAGGAGGTAGGTGAGGCCCCTTCCCTGGAGATATTCAAGGGGAGGCTCAAGGAGGCCCTGGGCAACCTGGTCTAGTTGGGGGTGTCCCTGCTGACTGTAGGGAGGTGGGACTAGATGACTCTAGGTCCCTTCCAGCCTAGACCATTCTATGATAATATGTGCTCAGAACACAGCTTTGAGAGCAGTTGAGATTAGACTGACTGGGCTTGAATGTAAAGATATTGACTCCTCATGTTATCAATGAAGAGCACAGCAGCAAAATCAAACTGGTTCTGTTCTCAGTGTCCCCATCCTGCCCCGAACAACTGACAGTCTCCAGAATGCATGTAATTCCTCACATCAGACAAAGGACAATCAGTGTTCTTGCATCACGTTACTCAATTTTAACATTTTTTCGTTCCTTAAATGCCAGAAATTCCTATTCCCTTATTTCTTGTGGGTTTATTGTTATTAGCATGTAATCCTGCAGTCAAATAAATCAAGGTTAATTATTAATTATTCTACCACCATGAACTATGTTCTAAATTCCAAATAGAGCCTCTCTGTAAAGATTATATTCACAAAAATCCATTTGAAGGAATATTTCTTAAAATCCATTTGCAGAACTTAAAGGCTACCAATGCTTTCTGTTTGTGTGTTACAACACAGTCTACAGTCCTTAATTACTTGATAAATGGAAACTATTCTTTTACACCCAGCCCATAGGTACATTAATTTTGCAGTGCTAAAATTCTTTTAACATAGTTTGTTGTGTGTGTCTGGTTTTGTGGATTTTTCTTCCAAAGAAAAACTAAAAATAAATTAATTGTATGGATCTATAATCAAAACAGAGTTTTTGCTAATCTCCTAATATCAAGCACCCAATTTATTTTAGCAAAAACTTATCAAAAACAAGTAGCCTGAGGCAGTCACTCAGTGTGGGAAATTTCAGTATGAACACAGTATGTGTGGCTGAGTTTCAACCCAAAAGAAAACAAAATCAAAAACCAAACAAAATAAAACTGATAATGGAAATAACTGGTCTGCGTATGGCATTGCTGTCTCGGGTTTTGACGAAAATTGAAGACCTCCTTCTGTCTATCTTCTACAACAAAAAATAGTCTTACAAAATGTTAGTCACATAAGGAAATCTACTAAGAGAACTACAGTTTTCTACTAAATGCCTCCGCATCAAATGAATTTATTCAGTGAGGATCATCTCCTCGCACAGGACTCACCCAGTCTTTGAGTTCCACATACGGTCACTGCAGTGGGCCATGGGATAGCCACCCTACAGGCAGCTCCGGATGGCATAAGTCCCTGGACCTTGAGGTGGCTCAGCAGAACCAATCCCGTCCTCAGATTGGCTCAGGTGGTGGTAAGAAACAACCTTCCTCTACTACTGGAACCAGTTTGGGGGCAGAACGGTGCTGCCAGCTTCTCCTGGTATCCCACAGCCATGGCAGGAACGGCCCGGCCCCAGGCATCTCCCTGCCTCTGAAATGAGATCAAACATAAAAGGACTAACACCAAGAGTGCACTGACCCCAGAAAACAGGAGGTGGTTGTTCAGCCCTCACTTTGGATCCTGCACCCGCATGCCACGGTGACCATCTCGGGAAGGGAACACTTTGTCCTTTTTTTCAGCTCCCTCTAGCCAAGGCAGCTGAGACAGGCAGCATGGGCTCTGCTGCTGGCACAGCACCGACCTCACTCAGCACGGCTGTAAGTGAAGAGTGGCAACACAGGTACTAACGGCATCAAACAGGAGAGAACCTCAAAGAGCAAAAGAGAAATCTGCATTCATGAACTTGTCCCCTATTTCCAGAATTTCTGTTCTAAAACATATTCCATGTGTTAGCCCTGCACACCCTGCTGAGAGTACTTAATTGTCTTTTAGCCCAGGATTATATCTGGGGAAGTAAATGCAACACACTGAAGCACTCTGATTTATCTTAAGGGATGTCAGAAGAAAGAGTGTAGAGTATATACTACGTATATTTAAAAATATATATATACCCTATGTGAGGATCGGAACTGATATTCACCATTTCTTTAAAACACAACTTAAAATAACCCAAATTGAAGCCAAAGTAACTCAGAGGACAACTTATCCATTGTAAATTGTAATGTAAGCCTCAGAGGGACTGAAGTCCAGAACATGCTTCATCCCATATGTCTGGGTGAAACAGGATTAAAGCGCACTGTGATGTTCTGACAAGGCACCGCAACGAAGCATCTCACAGGAACCAGCATGGTGCAGGGAAAAGGGTCATAAAGGTGCTGTGAACAATGATATGAATGCAGGAGAGAGCAGAAAAATAGTTTGTAACATTTAGAATTTGTAAAAAC
Organism: Jacana jacana; assembly: GCA_013400555.1. NCBI lineage: Eukaryota > Metazoa > Chordata > Aves > Charadriiformes > Jacanidae > Jacana > Jacana jacana. The sequence goes on along the minus strand of VZTM01028308.1, from coordinate 63,212 downwards.
ATTTAAAAGAGACAATTCACCCAGAAATACACCCCACACAGGTGACACGGTAGGGACAAACAACACAGAAGCTAAGGAGAAAAGCAGGAACCCTGTGGTAGCCTTTCTTTTTCTTCTTCCCAACCCCAGATGAATTCTTTGCTCTCGAGGCTCCTTTTTATCAACTATACAAACACTTCTCTATTTCCCCTTCTGAAATCCTGTTGGAATAGTTTCTCCAAGAGGCAGGTGGAATAAGAGGATTGCAGCCAGGCTATTTCATAGATAGAAGGCACAGAGCACAGGGAAGCCTCAAAAAGCATCTGCTGAGAGCTGGCTTGGCCCTACCAAACTCCAAACCAAGCAACGTGGGCAAGGATGAGCTTTTAACAAGAAGAGAAGGAAAACTTCCCTTTATTGTCTGTGTATTACCTATTCAGGCTGATTTCGAAGAACCTGTCAAACACAACCTGAAGACCTGTCAGAATATTTTGGAGCGCTGGGTGAGTCATCACACATCAACAACTGAACCTTACAGCTCAGCTTCTCTGCTCTGTGTTCACTGTGAAAAGCTTGAACACTTATTTCATGCCTCATTCTTCCTTCATCCTGCTTTGATTTTCCAAACCACCCTCAAGCTTTACTCTCTTCCTCTCTTCTCATCCATCAGTACCACCTACATTGGCCAAAAGATTCAGCTGAGCAGGGAGCAAGATGACACAAGATGTCTCCTAGAATATAACCATAGTGTAAAAACTGGGATTCTAATACTTTTTATAAAAATTATTCCAATTTTTACTGACTACTGACTATACAATGTATAGTGGCACGTAGGCCAGGATTAACTAATTTAAATATGTCACACCTCTGTAAACACATGCCAGTTGTCAAATGACACAGGAAATATCTGGCATCTGTTTAAAAATTTATTCCTGGAAGTACTGCAATTGTTACGTGGCACTCACAGATACAAAATAGAAGCATTTCTTGTATATCTTACTCCTTTTTCCTCACTAATCTCATTAAAAAAAATCCTCATGCAGACCACTGAAATCCAGAGAATCCCTTGTAGCATCGTGTTCAACAGCTCAAAAGGGCTCCAACCAGGAAGAGTTTGGGAGGTGCAGGGAGCAAAACACCTGCAGAACCCAATACTTTGGGAACTGAGAGTTTAAAATAATTTCTCCATCTCTGATTGGAATTCTTCAGTCCAGTTTTCCCTTCCTTCCCAGTCTTCACTTCAAACTACTTTTTAAATCTACCCCGTTTACACTTGCCTTTTCATTCAGGCCCCATCACTTTTCCTTCCCTCTAGAATATATTTCCAGGTTAATCCCACATCCCCAAAGTGAGTATATACTGCAACATTCATATCCGTATTTCCCTTGCATGCACAGCTGCTTCTCCCTGAGCCCATCGTGTCCAAGTCCTCAGAGCGTGACCTGTCTACCCGTCTATCCCTGCCTCCTCATTCTCAGAGTGTGACCTGTCTACCCATCTGTCCCTGCCTCCTCCTCAGGACTACAGACCTTCTGCCATGGATGGCAGCCGTGGGATCCGCTGTGGCAGAAAATATCCCCCCTGACGGTGGCAGCTCCTGGTCCCAAGCCACTCCAAGTACCGCTGCGACAAGATGCCAGCTAGTTAAGCATTATACTATTTAAGCTTGTTATCCCACTAGCTCATTTTTCCTTACTATTAGCTGTTCCAGTTGCTGGCAGTTAACAGTGAAGTGCTGTTCCATTTTACGTTCTCTCCCTCATTTTTGTTTAAAATAAAAGCCTACCTTCCTCCAGAGGGAAGTTTTGAGACACAAGTAGCCTCCAAAGCCTTGGAGAAAGGCTCTCTCTGGAAAAAATAAAGAAACCCATGACTTAAAAGTTCACGAGTGCAAATTACTCTCGTTCCTCTGCCTGTTCTTCCACTAACTTGTGTCTTGTCCCATCCAGCGTCCCCTCCCCCCTCCCGTGGCTCCAGCGGAAGAAACCTTGGCATAACCTTGCTCAAACCATAAACAATGTCTTATGATTAGTGAAGGATTTAAATTCTGAATGTAAGCTTTAGAGTAAGTGAGTCATATTCTGCCACAGAAAGGTCAGTGGACACACAGAAACTAAACTGTCCCTGGGAAATGATATCATCGTGGCTCCACGAATATTAAACTGGCTCCTGCCAAATTTATCTTAGTTTTAACAAGGAAGATTAATTTTAAACTTTTAGTAAACATTCATATTCTAAAAATAATGTAAAGAGAGGGAACATTTTCTATCTCTGATTGAAGCACCCTGTTGAATGGTATTTGTATTAGTAAAGTGTCAAGTAGATAACGTATCTGCAGGATAAACAAGCCCCAAAAAAAGGAAGTTTCAGATGACCGATACATAACTCACTCAGAAACGTGGCTAACATAACTTGCTAAAAAAAGCATTTATGAACACTTGGCATTTGCATAGACATATTTTTACAGGTTGGGTAAAGTTTGTTGTAGCTGGTAAGCATAACTGTCACCATTCATTTCAGACAGTGTGGTTGTCCGGGGTTGGGGTATTTTTTGTCCTCAGGGAAGCAGACAGCTGAAATGCCGGAGGTCGCCAAAGACAGCCGGGCACATGCTACCACCTAAAGGAACAGCAGCTCTGAGGCAACACAGGAATCTGAGAATTTGAGTTATGTGGGTGAAAATTATTTCCCTGGATGTTCGGTGCAGGAGTAGGAATAAAGGCGATAGAAAAACCACGTCAAGTAATTTAAAAACAAACTCCAGAAAAGCCGGACGCATCCACAGGAGAACTGAGGGACCGCAAAGAAAAGGTTTCAAGAATGAGCTTTTACACTGAGGGCCACAGGAACAAGATTTGCAATTGTGAGTGTAAAAAAAAACCTCAAAAACCAGAAAACCAAAACACCAAAAAAAAACATGCCTGCTGTCTTTCATTCCTCCAGTTTTCAGAAAAAAATCCTAGAGTTTTGGCCTTCTTTATAGAGGTAGCAGGACTTCACTGTGCTGGAATTCACTGATCCAAACAACTCAGCCAAATACTAAACTGCTGCTGCTCCTGCCACAGTTATTTTTTGTTTGCTGCCTGTATGCAGAATGCAATGCTTCTTTTGGCACATCTTAGACCAAATACTCATTTTTTCAATGCAGAAACCCCATGTGTATTTCTGAAGCACGCTCATATTAGTAAATCCAACAGAGCAGAACACAATTTCCACTCAGCTTGAGGATAGCACATTCCAAAAGTTTTTGGATTAGCATTGACTCCAATGCAACAAGGACCGTGTCAGAGGCAGCTGAGACCAGTGTCCTCCCCTAACATTTATACAACTTCTGAGCCTTCCTGGCTTTTGCCTGGCACATAAGGTCAAATGTAGTACAATAAGCACTGAAGTAACCCACTGGGTTTTTTCTTAACTGAGACACCTTCCTGGTCACGGACAGAAAAGAAACACAACAAAGGGTATGAAAAGCTTGAGTAAAGAGAGCTAAACCTGAGGTCAGATTTTCAGTTGGTGTAAATTAGCATTGCTCCTCTTGAGTGCACAATGACAATTTCCACCAGCTGAGGGGCTGATCAGTGGACTGTGCTGGAAGCCATGGGCAGCTGCTGGAAATCAAACTACTCTGAGTCATATCTTGTTCATATTCAAGAATTCAAGCTCCAAATTTCTCTGGAGCAATCATTTTACATTGCCACCTTGAAAATGATAAGGAAGGTATAATTTGCAAGTGATGCCTCCAGGAACAATTAAATAGTTTATTAATATTGACCATAAATAATAATTACAGTGTCAACTGGCTGAGATCTATTCATGAAACGCACAGAATTAAGGCAGCATAATACAGTGGAAAGGACCATTCAGTATGATCCTATTCATAAATTTAGCAGGCTCTGTCTCAAAACCAATTTCTTTTCCTGTCTCTAGTATCTTCACTTCAAGGCTTCCAGAATCTTACACCTCAGATGGTTAATAGTCTTCTAATTTGCAGTCCATGTTTATTCACGATAAGCTAATTTTATCAGTGCTGGGCCTTGACCTTATGGCTGATGAGCATAAGATAGCTTTGTAAGGGAAAATAACATCTTTTCTTAGAACAACGGCCATAGCTGGGGTGAGAGAAACAAGATTTTAGGCCACAAACTCTTTAGGCCTGAAATAGCAGCAGAAAAATTCAAGTTAAATATAGCTTGGGGACAGCCATTCTTAACAGAACTTAATGATGGCAAATTTGGGGAAAGGTATCCCTAAAATACTGGGACAATACTTTCCAGCCAAGAAGAAAGCGATGGAGGCAGTTTTCCAAAACCAGAATTAGAAACAGTGTCCGGCTGCGTCTCTGAGCGAGGGTGAGAATCCCCCCGCTGTGATTCACCTTCAGCCAGGGGCAGGCCCCGCACTACCGCTCATCACATGCAGCACGTACTGCTGTGGGTGCAAAAGCACGATGCCAGAACCAGCTCTGCGGGCGCCAAAAGCATGAAGGAAACGGGACACGGCACCACAGACCCAGAGATCTCTCTCACTAAAGTTCTCTACAGTTACTTTACAAACCCCTGTAGGATATGGAACCCTTACATATGCTTTCTAATGCTTCTACAAGCTGATTTTATTAAAAGGAAGAAAAAAGGGACACACAGGGGTTTGGGTGATTTAAGCTCTCTTTAACAAGAAATTATTTAAAAACACACAGTAAAACCTCACATCACGGTCACCTCAAAAGCCATTCAGAGCTGTTGTTAACTCTGTCTTCACCTAATGTCTCTCATGACAGCCCTGATTTTAGAAGCATCTGAAACAAAATTGAAGCACAGGTTTCACAGCACATGCTCATGGTGAGAGGTATTTACTCAAGGCAGTGGCCCAGCTAGGGTTAATTTACCTTAAAAAGCGCAACTTTACATTAATAAACTGAGGAGAAGGAGACCCTGTAGAAAGCCAATATCATTTTATGACTTTGTGTCCATGTAGAAGGAAAATTTAAGTTCCTCCTAAGGGTTCAAAAGATAATGGTCCAAATGGATTCACTCATCAGCCTCTGCACATTCAATTCCTGAACAGCTTCACTGAGAGAAGGAAAATCAAAAAACAAAATAAAATAAATAAAATTTTGTTCCCTTACCTTCCCTATCCCCTCAGAGAAACAAGAATTCCTTCTCACAACATGCTTGGATTCATTGCCAGTAAATAATAGGAAAATCAAATAAAAAAGAATTGATGGAAAAAGAAAGTGGCAGCGAGGGAGCTTGTCTGACTTAAAGGGAAAAAAAAAAGAAAAACAGAAAAAAAAAAAAGTAGTTGATGAAACCCCCACAGGCCTCCCAAAGGGACTGTAAAAGGGGGTGACATTTCCACCTCCGCCATTACTAATTTAGGCAAAGGAAGATGGTGCCAACAAGCTATTTATAGGCGCGGTAGCGGGTGGGGGTCGGTGCGGGAACAGGTGCGGCCTGACCCGGCCTCAGGGGGGACGGGACACGCCAAACCCGGCCCAACAATGTGACACGGGGGGCTCATGATAGTCACAGGGCTCCTCCATCAGCCGCGGGGCGGGGACTCGGGGGGAGGGCACTACCCGGGGGCCTATAAATTAGGGCCAAAGGCTCCTTTTCCTTTAATGAAATGAAAGAGAGTAGAGGTAGGACAGGGAAGAAATAGAGGGGAAAGACTCAGGTGCTGGTCTGTTCCACTGAAAAGTCATTTCAGCCTTTCAAAAGGTTTTGGTTATTTTCTTTTATTTCTTTTCTCACCACATTCCGGTTAAGGAGGCAGCTCTGCGGAGATGAGGTACATCATAGGCATCGGAGGGTAAGTTCCTGCTCATATTTTAGATCTGTGGCCCTTTTTTTCTTCCCGTTTAGTTGTAATACATAAGATGACCCAGGACAGGATTGTAGATCTGACCTTAAAATGTTACAGGATTCCCAAAAAAGCCGTGGCTTACTAGGTCTCCAGTAGCGCTGTGTTCGCTGAGCTGGGGGCTCTGCAGGGCAGCCGCCCCGGGGGCTGCATGGCTGGGAAGGACCATCGAGTCCCGCCGTACATCCCAAACCGCTACAGTGACAGTAGGAGAGGTGCTGAAACAAGGAGGGGAAAAAAAAACCCAAAACATAATTTTGAATCATTTTATAAGTCAGATGAAGGGGGTGGTGTGCCTCAACTAGGGGAGAGGTAAGGTTTTCAATATTGTTAACTTGCCAAAGCTTCCCTGAAAGACAAAGAGGAGGGAAAAATAATCTTGCTTTAAGTGAGATGGGGGTGGGAGTGTATAAAAAGCTTTAAAAAGCTTTTATTTGTCCCAGCCGAGCAGGCTGTGGGTGCAAGGACAGGGCAGTGCCCAGTCTTGGAACAGGGGTTACAGGCAGGAGACTTCTACGGTCTTTAAAAAAAAAAAAAATCAGGAATATATATATATATATATATTCGTATATATATATTTGTGT
>VZTM01028308.1:40255-56769 GCA_013400555.1 Jacana jacana | reverse complement strand
TGTTTGACCACCCTCTCTGAAGAAAAGGGAGATTACTCAGGCCTTTCACGTTAAAAATAAGCGTTGCAGGTACAAGGAAGCCCAAATCATTCGTGAGAAAAGAGTGGGCTTTCCCTCATTCATTATTAAGGCGGTTTATAAAGCGCTCTTGGCAAGCCTTACCTTCCTGGGGCAGTCTTTNGGCCGTTGCCGGCGGCGCGAGCAGCTGCTTCCCGCGCGCGCGCCGGACGCAGTTTGTTTGCCCATAGGGAAGGGAAGGGGCGGAGAGCGGGCTCAGCCAATCAGCGCCCGGGACGCCCGGCGAGGCGGGAAATTCAAATGGGCTGGGCGCGGGGCGCCGCCATCTGGTCTCCCCTTAAGGCGCCCTGCTGAGGGCCGGGGCGGCCCGGCGGTTCTAATGTGGTCGTCTTGCCTCTCCGTGCAGTGTCACTAACGGTGGCAAGACCACCTTGACCAACAGAATCATCAAGGCGCTCCCCAACTGCTGTGTGGTCCATCAGGATGACTTCTTCAAGGTAAGCTCAGCTCTGCCCCCCCTTAAAGCATTAGCTGCTGTTTGTGTACGTAGCGACAGCTTGTAGCAGGGCCCCTTGTAAGTTTTGTATGTTTGTGTATGCTCTTCAGGTAAGTTTTGACTGCTTAAGCGTAGCATATTGTCCGATTTACTTATTTTATATAGATATATTTAATTTTTGTAGTTAATTTGGGCAGATGATAACCTTTACAAATACCCATTTCTGCAGAAGCAGAGCTTGGTACAGCTGAGCACAGAGCAGTTGCAGGAAAAGCTTCCTGTAGCTTTAACAACAGGTTTAGCTTTAGGTCAAACTACTAATCTAAGTTAGAGCTTATTTATTGTACTCTGCACAAACCATTTTTTCCAATGTTGGGTTTTTCTTATTTTACTGAAGTAAGGATGTTGCTTGTATTAATAATTAATATTAATTATTAATAATATTATTAATATCAATAATTAATATTAATAATTAATTAAATGCTTAACCCTACTGTGCTTTAAATGCAGAAAGACAGTTGTACTGGGGACAGCTCTGTATCAGAAACACAATTAAAAGATTGCTGGATTTGGTGCTGATGTGGGATTGCAGCAGGGAAGCGGTCCCATTGGAACCATGATAATCAAACCATGTAGGCTGCTCCTGTTTCAAAGAAATTGCAATAGCTTTGGACCCCCGCCATAGGTGGAAGTCCCAGCAACGTGGCAACGCACTTGAGGTGGTTTTGTGGTGTGTCCTACAGCACACGAGATGCTCCAGCATCAGCAGCTGTGCTGTCGGTTTCTCCCGCTGCTGCGGGAGTACGTGCCATGTGAAACAGAATGGGATGCTCACTTGGAAGCACTTCTTCACCAGAAGCCTTATGCGCAAATTTGGTCAGATATGAGCCCTTACAATAGAGGAGGAACTTTCTGTAGGGATCTAACTGCTCACTAGTGTTTAGCTCACAAATGCTAGTGCAAGTAAAGCACCACAGTTGTGCTACGCTGAGCTGCATTTTTATTAGTTGTTAGCAGTTACAATAGCTACAGTGTTAAATTACTGCAGAAAGGTACGCGTATTTGCAGTTTAAGTTTTTACATGTTGACTTGTAAGGAGGGGCCTATAGTATTTTGGTTAATAACACCATATCAAATTATTAACCTAGAACTCACTGTTCAAAGTGATTTGACTGAGCTGAGAAAACTTCAGAGTTCTTGGGGGTTGGTGAGAGGTGGGAACATAGCTTTTTAGGGTCTGTAGTTGTAAGTGAGCACTTGCTTTGTTGTGTGTTGTAGTGTCCAGGTTACGGTCGGATCTTAGGTAACTGATCGCGCTGAGTTTGCAGCAATGTTTTATTGCTCACTATATTTCAGCCACAAGATCAAATAGAAGTCGGGGAAGACGGCTTTAAACAATGGGATGGTAAGAGCAGTGTTCGCTATAGGATGCAGTAATGTATATTTTTTTCCTAAGTATTCTTTTTAATTATTAAAGATTTAATAGTAAATTTATGTAATTTCAATTTTACAAGTTCATTCTATATTATACTCTCAAACCTGTGTGGTTCATGGTATTTGATTGCATACCTTTTTCCCACCCACCCCCTTTCTTCTAACTAGTGTTGGACTCCTTGGATATGGAGGCAATGGTGAGCACAGTGCGGGCCTGGATTGAGAACCCAGTGAAGTTTGCCCGTTCCCACGGGGTGAACATTACGCCCGGCTCTAAAGAGCCAGCCTCCAAAGATATCCATATATTGGTCATTGAAGGCTTCCTGCTTTACAATTACAAGTAAGGTTTGGGGAACTATTACTGGGTTGCCAGGAAAGAATACTAGATCACTACTGCCAGGGATAAGTCCTCCTTTTTACTAATATACCCTTCCTGCCTTGTTCTGATGTATCGAATGTAGGAATTTCTTGTGTCAAATGCAAAATTCACCAGTAAATGTTGGGAAGAAGTGAGGAGCACAAGGTGACTTTCTCAAGGTAACGGAGGAAACCCATTTAGGGCACAGGGAGTTTTAGACCAGTTTGGGTAAATGCTGAGCCAGACATCAATGCTTCCATCCCAATACCTAAACCTTAACCTGAAAAGGTTGTTGATGAGAGCAAGTAGAGAACCTGTGCTTGGAGATTGGTGCTTGCAATCTCTCGTGGAATTTAGGAAGAGTTATCTCATGTGACACATGTGCTGCTTTAACACTGACCAAATTGACTTTGGTGTTTTTTCCATTATTTTATATGGGGGAAAAATGCTTGGCAGGAAGATGGGGAGCCTGGCAGAGAAGAGAGATTTTCCAATAGCTAAATATATGAACTTCAGAAAACTGCATGCTAAAAACATGACGAGCAAAAGCTTCTTGGCTCCAAGCTAGAGTTTTGTTTATAAAACTCCCAAGAGAACAAGCTGTGCGTGACACTTGTAGGGGAAAAAAAAAAAAAAAAAGAGGGGGGCAGCTGTTTATAAGCTATGCCCTAAGATGGGCAGCACCATTCTGACTTCCCAAACTGAATGGAAGATGTAAATTGGCACTCCTGGAGTAGCCACACCAAGAATGGCTAACTGGAAGCTGTGCTGGCAACCTGCCGGCTGTTCTTGGCCTGGCCTCAGGGCAGGCAACTCCTGGGGTTTCTCATGAAGGTTACGAATATCTTTGGAGCTCCATCTCATTAACTGGAGCCTCTCCTTACCCCAGAGGCAGTATTTCATCCAGTGACTTTGAGCTTGCTGGGTTCATACTATATTAAGCATTTCTGCAACCTGCAGTGGGCTTTAGGGAGTCTGTCAGCTCCACCAGCTTCAAACTGGGTTTGCTGTAAGGATTCTGGCTTTATTTTCTGCAGCTTAATAGGAGCTTAATTGCCTATGTTTCTGGAAAGGAACCTGAGCTGATGAGTTGCCTGGTACCAAATGTGTGCCCATGTGTGTGTTCACAGCTTGCCGCAGCAGAGCGGCCTGGGTGGTTGGATGAGCAGGGTCATGTCACATGGAATTGGCAGCTTTGGTCTCCTGCCAGCAGAATTTGAGAGGGACTAGAAAAAGTCAGGGTTCACACCCCACTTCTTCCCAGCCCAGTAACTAGTAGCCAGTCTTTGGGTGGGAAAAGTTCCTGCTGTACCGTTCTGACCTTCAGAAAACAGTGTTTTCTGTATCTTACAGCTACTAATAAACCTTACATCAGCTTGTGTCTCACTGAAAACACTGATATTTGTTGTCCACAATAGACACAAATACGAGAGAGGCAGAAAGATTGTTATGAATTCTTGGGGTGATGTTAACACTTTTCTCTGTCAGAAAATATTAAACAGGTGGGTTCTTTCTTCCCTACCCTAGACCACTGATAGACCTGTTCAACATCCGCTACTACCTGGCTGTTCCCTATGACGAGTGCAAAAGGAGGAGAAGGTAAGATTGTTTGAATCGAGTCTAATCCTGCCTTCCAATAATGGAAGTACTTCAGGCTACCTTTATATTGCTACTAATGGGAATTACAGTTGAAAATGTTAATATAATTGGAGAGACTCTTCATGTGGTGTTTTCAGAAGCTTTGGATCTGGTGAGCCCCTTTGGCGGGGGGGTGGAGGGATTTGTGGAGATGAGCACAAAAGGAACAGGGTGGTTGGGTGCTTCCCTCCGTGAGCATCAGAAAAACCTTCAGGAACCACTTGCTCTGCCTTCCTGGGCTGCCTGTACCTTCTCCATGCACGTTGGGTGCTTAAATTTAAACCTGTTGCAAGACACAGAAATAAACATTGATGGGAGAGAAGTCGGACTGTGAGAAGTTGATGTGGATGTAGCGGGCAGCTGTCAGCTGAGCTTGGGGCTGTAACAACGCGCCAGAGGCCGTGTGTCCCACTAGTCCTGATGTTTGTTTCTGTGTCGCTGTTGGCAGCACGCGCAACTACACTGTCCCTGACCCCCCGGGGCTCTTTGATGGACACGTCTGGCCCATGTACTTGAAACACAGGAAAGAAATGGAGGACAGCGGTGTCGATGTTGGTAAGACTCCCTGGATATAAACCCTTTGGCACTGGGCTTTGGAACACAAGGTTGTCAGTCATTTAGTTCAAGGGAACTTCACCTGGAATGATGCAAGGCACTATTTCTAATACCAAGTTGTAATCCTGGCCTGCTGACTGTCCAGATAGAAATACGCAGCTTTATAGCTAAGGCTGCCTGCCCCCTGCTCAAGTGCTCAGAGAGGGTGAAAGAAAAGGAAGAGAAACGACTCCTGGTAATGGGATAGGAGATTTTGTAGCCATATGGGTGTTTTTTCAGGATGTTCTGTTTTTTAAATTGGAAAGCAAGTTATTTGGGTCACTAGAATATTAAGTACTGAAAACTAGTCTTAAACTATTTCATAGATTAATCTACAGAAACAGTTCTGATTTAGAAATCTCCAGACTGATACCCCCACCCCCCCCATTTCTTTCTTTCCAGTTTATTTAGATGGACTGAAATCTAGGGATGAGCTCTACAATCAAGTCTTTGAAGATATTCAGAACAAGCTGCTAAATTGTTTATAGGTAAATGTGTCCCCGCTCCTGCAGGGGTGAGACAGGGACTGACCACTGGGAAGAACCCTCTTGTACCTGGAACGTCCCACTCTCCCTTGTTGCTTTTCAGGGTCTTGGAATGCCTCACAGACCCCTTGTACAGAATGATGTAAATAGTACTTAAGTCAGAATGAGGGTTTATTTCTGTAAACTCTTCTTATGCTGTCCTTTGGAAAATGTTTTTTGTATATAATTTGAAAAAATGAAGATAACTTATTCACAACTCTGTGATGGACAGGATTTTTTTTTTATTTTTCTTCTTTTGTATTCCACTGTATTCCTAAGTTGAAACTGCATTTTTGTGATGGAACAAGTAGAGCTGCATTGGGAAAACTGACTCTTCTGCTTACATGCTTCTGCAGATACTGAGTCTTTATGTAACTTGTGATGTCATCTCTTAGTCAACTCAGTAAAAAGCAATTTTAAATCTCTTTTTGAGGTCCCGTTTTCATGCCAGTCACCTTTCCTGTAGCAGAAATGGGCACAAAACTCCCCCAAAACTTTTCAAGAGCCCCTGCTTTTTCATATGGTGTTTGGAATTTTGCTTTCAAATCTCAAATTGCAGCCTCAAACCTCCTTTTGCGCAGGGTTGGTTTGGTTTCAGTGATAGTGCTGGGCCTGGAAACCCTTGGTTCAGGCATCCCAGTGAGCGGGAGTGTCTGGGAGGTGATTACAGGAGCCCAAAGACACTTCAGATACTTTACTTTTTAAAGTGCTGGGATGGAACCAGGCTGGTGTCAGCCTCAGCCTGGCAGCATTCCTCACTTGGTGCTGGAGCAAACCAGTGGATGAAGGTCCAAGGGCTGGTTTTACACAGCAGCAGAGTGCTCCCAAGGCAAGGAGGTTAGAAAGCAGCTTCTGTTCACCTTTTATTAACATCCAAACAAGGATGTTACTGGGCCCTGAGTTCTCCAGGGAAATGGCTATATCTCTGAACATCAACTTCAGGGGGTAAATCAGTGGGATTTCTTGGGAAAGGGGAGCAGTCTCATATTAAAACTGTCCTACTTGGGAAACGCTTCAGGAATTAGTGCTGGAAATGCTATCCTGATTGCAGTTTGAAACAAAGAGCATTTCAACTCCCTTGGTGTATGTGTGCCTCCTGTTTACCAAGAAGCTCTTTGTGAACTTGATGTGATGGTGTCCTGAGGAATCGATGTCAGCATCATAAAATTGTCTGGGTTGGAAGGCACCTTTAAGATCATCTAGTCCAACCACCAACCTACCTGACAAAACCAACAGCCCATCACTGCCCCACATCTCCAAGCACTATGTCAAATAGTCTTTTAAATCCCTCCAGGGATGGTGCCTCAACCCCTGCCCTAGGTAGCCCATTCCAAGGCTCGATAACCCTTGCTGTGTCAAAATTGTTCCTGCTATCCAATCTGAACAGCCTCTGGTGCAACTTGAGGCTGTTTTCTCTTGTCCCATTGCCTGTTCCTTGGGGAGAAGAGACTGACTCCCCTGGTACACCCTCCTTTCAGGGAGTTGGAGAGAGCGAGGTTTCCCCTCAGCCTCCTCCAGGCTGAATACCCCCAGCTCCCTCAGCCTCTTCTCATAAGATGTGTTCTCCAGACCCCTCACCAGCTCTGTTGTCCTCTGGACCTGTTCCAGCCTTTCAACGTCTGTTTTTTTTTTTGTGGTGAGGGGCCCAAAACCGGACACAGCCCTCGAGGTGGGGCCTCACCAGTGCCCAGTCCAGGGGGAGGATCACCTCCTGAGTCCTACTCCCCACACCTCCTGATCAAGGGCAGGATGCTGTTGGCACAGCACACTGCTGGTTCCTGGTCAGCCCACAGCCCACCAACACCCCCAGGTCCTTTCCTGCCAGGCAGCTCCAGCCACTCTGACCCCAGCCTGGAGCACTGCAGAGATTTGGTGTGTCCTTCACACCCTTGTGAAATCTGCCTCTGGAGCCTGTCCTGGAGAGGAGATAAACCCAAGGGGGTTACAGACTCTTGGCAAAATCCCACACTAAAGCACCAGAGAAGCACAGCACAACTCCAAGCCGAACCAGGAGGTTCTGCTTTCCAAACGCTTCCAATATGTTGGTATAAAGTCCCCAGATTTCTTGGTGCAGGACTTGGCAGTGTTTTGTGGTTGGATTCCATCTGAAAGGATTTTTGAGACCTGGATGGTTCTCTGCTCTCCCTTCCGAGCAAAAGCTGTAAATATCAGTAGAGTTTCGCTGATTTTTCCATTGATGGGCTTTTTCTCCGTGCTTCAATGAGAGGAAAAACCCTCCTGCTCCAAAGCAAGGGCATAAAAGTAATTCAGCAAACACAATTGGATATTGAAATGAATCATATTCTGGGGTGTAACTTGCTTAAGAAAGGAGTGGGGACATTGTTCCTGCAGCAGAGCTGAGGGGCAGAGATCTCTCCTGCTTCTCAGGAAGGTACTTTGGGAAAAAGGTTCTGCCCCAGTTTCCTCCTCTGTGAGCAGCACAACGATTCACCAGGCCTTCAGGCAGAACCTCTGCCCGTGGGTGACAGGGTGACTGACCTTCACCTGGGCAGCACGATGGCAAGTGCCATGATAAACGTCTCCTCTTTGACCCATCACTTGGATGGATCCAAGCTGCCACCAGTTTCCCCTGGGACAACATCTGCACCCCTGTGTGCAGGGACAGTGGCACCTCCCTCAGGCTGAAGAATAAAATAGAAGGAAATAGAAAGAATTTCAATTGGAAGGAACCTGCAAGGTCTATCTAGTCCAGGTCCCTGAGCACATCAGGGCTGAGCACAAGTTGAAGCATGTTCTCAACGGCATTATCCAAGTGTCTTCTAAACACAGAGGCACTTGGGGCATCACCAACCTCTCCAGGATGTCTGGTCCAGTGTTTGACCACCCTCTCGGTAAAGAAATGTGTCAAGACGTCAAGTCATTGGGGAGGGGAGACACAGGACAAGGGGTTTGACACTGAAAGAGGGGAGATGGAGATGAGATGTGGGGAAGAACTTTGGGGTGAGGGTGGTGAGAGCCTGGCCCAGGTTGCCCAGAGAAGCTGTGGCTGCCCCATCCCTGGAGGGGTTCAAGGTCAGGTTGGAGGGGGCTTGGAGCAACCTGCTCTGGTGGGAGGTGTCCCTGCCCAGGGCAGGGGATGGCAGTGGGTGGGCTTTAAGGTCTTTTCCAACCCAAACCAGTCTGTGATTTTGGGACATGCCTTCCAGCCCTGTCACCAGCTTGGTTGCCCTGCTCTGGTGGCATTCAAGGACCTTCTCAAATGGTGGGGCCCTGTAGCTCTACACACAATGATGACCTAGTAGCCACATTGTCCTCGGCTCGTGGTAGCTCCAGTCTAATAATATCCTCTGTGGGCTGTTCTGTGCCCAGTACCGAACTGAGCTCCACGGCGGAGGTGAGATGGGCGAGCGGGGTGGGATCTGTCACCCCACCATCGCAATACCCCGGCTAAAGATAGGAAGTGCCATTAAAGTGATGCACTGAAGCACATGCAGGACACCACGTAGGGAGGGCTCACCGTGTTAAAAGTACAAAACCCCTCACATGAGACAGGCACAGTGACCTCCAGGGCACCAAAATAACTCAGCCCCGGTTGCCAGCACAGCTCCATTCAGAAGATTTTGGGGCCTGCCTGAATGAGACACCTTGCTCCAGCAAAGCGGCTGGCACAGATTAGCCAGAAGTTCACCCCCAAACCCGACCCTGGCCTCTTTCAAGGGTTGTTTGGAGGAGCCAAGGAAGAATCCTGGTGCCACCAGGCCTCCATGCTGCACCGATGGTTCTCCGAGGGGATGCCGCAGCCAGAAAGGAGACGTGGACTCTGATGGCATCACCCACACTTCCCCAAGCTATAAAAAGGCATATTTCCTTGTGTGCAACCCCCTGCGTGCCTGGAGAGACCGACAAAGCTATAATTACAGCATTACAGGGCTGGGCAGAGCTGAGGAACGCCTGGGCCGGGGACAGTGTGCTGTGACTTCTCACCGATACCTTGGACGTCCATTTGACATCATTACGTTGAGCGTTTCCTGCAGATTAAGCCACAGCTTCTGCTCAACGGCAGGGAAAACAAGGGCAGCCTTCGTGGGGAGGTTCCACCCTCACCTGATAAGGGGAACAAGACCATCTGGCTTCCATGAAGACTTAGAAGGGAAAAGCCATGGGTGCTCGCTTCGGGTCAGTCTCCAGGAAGGGACTTCGTCACTCCCTGCCTGCAGAGAACATAAACCCCCCCGGGGCAGCATTAGCTCTGGTGGCACAGAGGGGACCCCAGGGAGGACACCCCAGGATGGCATGTCGTGAAATCCCCTTGAGGCCACAGCCTGGGCCCCAAGCGCTACCCCAGCTCCTGTGGAGCTCAGAATGAGCCGAGTTCCTACAGCATTTACCTCCGGGACCTTCTCCTGGGTAAATCCCCTTCCTGGGGGACGGTAGGTATTTCTCCTCCTTCTTCGCGGCTGTACATGGTGAATCGTGCAGCTGTGGGACTCAGCGCCCTGCAATCTAAACCCCTCTCCAGCAGGTCACCCCGAGCACGGCAGTGGCAGAAACCACCTCAAATTCTCTTTTTCAAAAAATATTTCAGTGTTTTCTTCAGTGCAGCAGGATGAGAATCTCCTGCTACCAGCCCCTCCAGACCCGCATGCCAGGGGAGCAGGCAGCCGTGCTGGCCAGGCTGAATGGCTGAATGCCACCCACTTCCCAGAGCCTTGAAACAGAAAACCCGGCGGCGCGAGGAGCATCTTTAGCACTATGTGAACTTTGCCCAGCCCGGGAACAACTTCTCGCTATAGCGTTTCCATACATCCTTTCACACGCTGGCTCCAGTGACAAATCCGCTCTGCGAGAGCAGATCAGCTGCCTGGGACTCTGGCTAAATCCGCACCTCAAAGCCTCCCCCCAGACCCCAGCCTCGAGGATGCAGCGCCTCGGGGAAGGATGATGGCCCCAAGGCCCCCTCAGCCAGGCCATGGTGTCCCACAGCATGGCCAGGTGCACCCCCCCTGCCCCCTCCAGCACTCTGGGGATCCTGCTCTGTCCTGGGGACGCTGGCGGTTATCCCCTGGATGTCAAGCACCTTGGCCTGGAAAAACGGGGCAGCCTAAAATTATCCCCATGCCCCACGTGCCCCTTGGTTTGGGATGAAACCTACACCCCAGGGAACGTCAGCAGGAGGTGGGGGCTGGCCAGCAGAGGGATGTCTGCCATCCCCTGGGATTTGGCCGGTGATTCCCCCCAGATCAAATTCAGCTGGATCATGGCTCCACTGCCACCGGGCCGTGGGCAGCCAGGAACCCCCCAGTGCTCCCCGAGGAAACCCACTCCTGGATTCTCTGTGGAAACAAAATTATTTGGGACCTTGTCCCCTCTCCTGTCCCCATCCCTAGGGGTGAGGGTGGGGGGCAGTCTGTGCTGAACCCCCCCAGCCCTGGCGACCAGCTGCTCTTCAGTGCTTGTCAGGGATGGCAGAGCCCATCAGCTCTTCCTGGCCCCCATAATATCGGGCTTTGTCCCTTGTCCACTCTGTTCTCATAGAAATTGGAATCTGGCTGGTTCCCTGCAAACAGGAGGTCTCTGGGGGAAAAGGCAGGGACCCCACAGAAACCCTGGGACCCTCTCCAAGCCCCAGGGACCTCCCCAAACCCCCAAGACCTTCCCCAAACCATTCCTCAGTCTCCCCTCAGCCCCCCAAACCTCCCCTGGGGTCCAAGGCAAGAGGGGCTGGGGGCTCCCCCAGCCTGGGAGCATCCTGCAGCCCATGCCCAGAGACCCCTCCAAGCCCCCAGGGAGCTGCCCCACCAGCACTGGGGCNAAAAAAAAAAAAAAAAAGCACCTTTCCCCTCCCAAAATAAGGAAAACCCTCTGGGATGGGAGTGCAACCACTATTCAGGGGCACAGGAGAGGAGCTGTCACCCCACGGTGTGTCCTTGTCCCCTTCCCACCACCCACCCCTCCATGGCAGGAGCCAAGGCGGCCGCCCCGGTGCACGGAAACCTTTATTTTGTTAAAAGGGAGAGTTCCCAGGGGGACCAAAGGCTGGGCCAGGGAGCAGGGAGATGCGATGGTCCAGGGAGATCTGGGGATGGCTGGGGCCACCCACAGCATGATGGGCTGTGCAGGAACCACTTCTTGGTCACAGCTCGCATGTGGCAGACACTTAGCAGTTACAAGGGTTTAGAGGAGGGGTCTCCCGCACCAAGATCCCCCCCAGGGCAGGGCACTGTGGCAACTCCAAGACCCAGGCCCTGGGTGGGACAGGGAGGAAACAACTGGTCCCAGAGCCCTGTGGCAGTAAGTGGGGGGACAGATGGGACCACGGGGAGCATGCAGATGGCAAGGCAAGCAAAAGCCGCATGCAAGAAGCCAAAACCCAGGTAAGGACAACTCGATTGCCCTGAGGAGGGGGTCTCTAGGGAGGCACAAGTCCCCTACATCCCACTGCGAGGCCAGCAGCACCTGGGGACACTCACCAAAGGGTGTCAGTGGACCAGCTCCTTGGGAGAGCAAGGGGCAGAGCCACCGAGGTCCCTTCGGGGCTGTAGGGCATTACGGGGAGGGCTGGGAGGGACCCCCAAGCTCAGCCTGTGGGCAGCCGACCCCAGCACTGGCCAAGCTTAGCGGATGCTGCCATCTCCCTCCCCGCTCTGCAGCTTCTCCCGCTCAATGGACCACACCAGCTCCTGGACGAACTTCATCTCTGAGGCCACCTGCTTGGCCAAGGCCTCATAGTGGTTCTCCAGCTTTCGGTAACGCCTCTTGAGGCCACTGGCCACCTGCACCATGCTTTTGGTCTCCTCTTGCGCCTGCTTCTTCAGGGCCTCTGTCTTCTGCAGCTCTTGCTGGATCTGGCGGAGGTCCTGGCTGATGCTCTCATTCTCCTCCTTGTACCATGACTCCTTCTCCTCATAGATGGACAGCAGGGCCTCAATGTCCTCCTGGAAGGACTTCTTGCTCCTCTCCAGCTCTCGAAGGCTCTCCTCGGCTGCAGCCACCTCCTCCATGACCTTGGAGAAGCGCTCAAAGTTGATGTAGGTGTTGTTTGGCGGCATGCTGGAGTGGGACTTGATGGTGTACTCCTTCAGGCGGGTGGTCTTCAGCCGGCGGCGCTCAGGCTTCTTGCTGTTGTCTTCATTGCGAACATTCCTCCTCTTGATCACCTGTGGAGAGGGACACCCACAGGAATGGGGTGCAGCTAGGACAGCTTCAGCACCCACCCCATGGTCCCTATCAGCGTGGCCACCAGCAGCACCAAACTGACCCCACCTGGGGCTGGAAGAGCAGTGAAGTGCTCCTGGTCCACCAACACCCACCCTCGACCTCTGGGATGTTTGACATCCAAAAGCTGTTGATTCTTTAACTTCTCACCTTAATCCAAGAGTGTTCCAGGCTTTGAGCGATGGTCATCCGCTTCCTGCAATGACAGCAAGGCTGTGACAGAGGAGCAGAGGCTTTGCTGCCTCCTTCCCTGATAAATTCCTGGAAAAGCAGCTCAGATCCTGTCACCTTTGGGGCATGGATGAGCCAAAACTCACTGCACTCAGGGGCCACCCCAGGCAGTGGCCACATCCAGCCCCCACACCCTCAGCCAGCCCCCCAAGAGCAAACACCCACAGAACAGCCCACAGGAACCTCCTGACTGATATGGGATCACACAGCACCATCACTCCTACCCCAGCCCAGCATCCTGGGGGCCTCAGAGCTGCCCCTTCATCCCTTCCAAACCCCACTCCCTCCTCCCTGCACCCTCAGGGTGACCCCAGAATTCACCCTATATTTAATGCCAGGGAGAGACTCGGGTTTCGAGATTTTTCTGCCACACCAAATCCTACAAGAGGCAGGAGGGAAATGGGATTTAAATGGGATTTAAAAAAAACGAGCACAACAGGGATGGGCTAGCAGTGGGCAGGCTCAGAGTTAATGCCCCCAGCACAGGGAGGAGATGTGAGAGCTGTCTGTACATGGAGGGTTGGGCAGGAGGGACTGTGCCCTCTCCCTGCATGACCCCCAGCTCTGCTCCCTGTCTCTCACTTAGGGTCCTTGACAAGCAGGCGGCGGATGAAGTCCTTGGCCAGCTCACTGGTGTTGCTGAAATACTCCTCGTCGAAATCATAGTTGACAGCAGAGATGTTGGTCAGGGTCTCTTGCTTCGTTTCTCCCAGGAAAGGGGAGGCTCCACTCAGCCTGTGGTGAGAACAGGCTGTGACACCTCAAAAAGGTGACAGGCTGGGGCAGGGGACTCACCTTGCAATGCCTGTCTCCCCCAGGTTCCCTTTATACTCACAGGATGTAAGTGATGACCCCAATGCTCCTGGAAGAGAGACGAAAATGAGGCTGAAGCCCTGCAAAGTGCAATTGGTCCCCTCTCCCTGTGCTTTCAGCAAGAGGGGACATACCCCAGGAACCCCATTCCAGGGACCGGCCACTGGAAGCTGCTTGGAAGGGAACTCACTCACCACATGTCAGCCTCCAGCCCCAGGGGCTCGTAGTTCACGATTTCTGGAGCTTTAGAAGGAAAGAAGGGAGAAAACAAGCTTATCTGGTGGAAAGAAGCCTGTCCCCATGGCCACGTCCCAGCATCTCCCCAGCCAAAGCTCTGAGTCCTAAGAAGCATCCCCAAGAACATGACCAAGTTGGGTCTCACCTACAAACTCTGGCGTCCCAAATATATTCTTGAATTCATTCCCAGCTTCAATCTTGTGGGCGATCCCAAAGTCAATGAGTTTGATACGAGGGTTTGGCACATTCTTGTCCAGCAGCATGATGTTTTCTGGCTGCGGGGGGAGAAGAACCAGCATTCACCCCCCACACTCACCCATGGGAGCCTGGTGCTGCCCTGGGCTTCTCTCCCTGGAGGAGAAGACACACGCCTCCAGTAGGGAGAGATCCCAGAGACATGTCCACTGCTCCCCAAGAGCCTGGATGCTCATCCCCGCTCCCCAGCTGCTGAGCACAGGGGGGTTTGCACCTCCCAAACCTCACCTTCAAGTCAAAGTGGGCGATGCGCTTGGAATGCAGGTAGTGCACCCCATCCAGGATCTGCTTGAGGAATTGGGTGGCCTCCTCCTCTGTCAGGGACTCCTTCTCAGCCAGAAAATCAAAGAGCTCGCCACCCGAGACCAGCTCCAGGATCAGCACCACGTCCGTCTTGTTCTCAAAGATGTCATGCAGGGTGATGATGTTGGGGTGCTGGATCTCCCGCAGGATGTCCACCTCCCTCTCAATCTCCTCCCGGCTCACACCCCGGCGGCTGGACGACAGCCGGCGCTTCTTGATGAACTTGGCCGCGTATTCCAGACCCGTTTTCCTCTCTCGGCATTTCCGTACAATGGCAAACTGGCCACTGTGGGATGCAGAGAGGGGATGAGGATCTCCCTGCATCACACATGCTGGTGTGGGCTTGGCAGCGGGGTCAGCACTGGCATGAAGATGGGGGATGCAGCGCAGGAGGATGCATCGTTTCCCCAGGGTTTGTTGGAAATCGGGGTCCTCCCAACACATTCCCAGGGTTTTACACCCCCTGGCACTGCTGGAGCTGGTGTGTGAACTCCAGCACTACCAGGTATAGGGGAAGGGAATTTCTGACCCTCCAGGCCATTTGGGTGCTGCTGTGACCACCCAGGCTGGGAGATGCCCATCAGTCCCCACTTCCAGCCAGGAGCCCCTGAGCTGCTCCTGGAAGCAAACCTTGGAGCCCAGCAGTCCCAGGGGACCATAAAGCTCTGATGGGAAAGGGGCATGGGTGGGGATGAATGCCTGAAATAAGAGTATCCGGCAGCTCAAAGCTTGCTCGGGTGAGGGGCTAGGGGGTGGCAGGGCTCTGGGCATCATCAGCACTTCCAGGAGCTGGGTCCTGCTGGTGTCACTGCTACGGCACAATCCCAACCTTGTCCCTCCCTGCCCTGGCCAAGCCCCCTGCAGCCCCTCTGTCAGGATGCACAAGGGCCCCTCAACACCTTCCCCCAAGAATGGGATCCGTCCCACATCCCCCAGCTCTGTCCCCTCCCTGCTGTCCTGGCCATTGGTCATCCCTGCCAGCACATGGTGATGTGTGGTCCCCGTCACCAGCCTCCATCACCAGTCTCTGCGTAAGCCCGGACCCAACAGTCCTTTATACATCCCCAGATTGTGGCTAGGGCCACCCAGAGCACCCCCAGGGATAGGGACCAGCCTCACCCAGGAGGGATCCAGCCCCTGGGCATCACATCCATCCCCATGGTACACACTGTATCGCAGCTACAGCACAGCCCGAAGGGACCCAGAAGAAGCCCCTGGAAGCTCCCCCACTTTACAAAAAAGAAAAAAACTAAACCCACCCAAAACCTTTCTGCTGCACAATTATTTCCTGAGAAGCCGCATGCCCAGGCAGCCATGGCTGTGGCAGTTCCCGAGTCCCAGCACCAGGCTGGCACAGCCAAGGCAGCGCTGGAGGATCCCAGTCCAGCCCACACCACCACCGCATCCTGGATGATTAACCCACTTTGCACACAGTGATTCACCCTGAGATCTGTCCCACAGGCACAGAACCAGGTGGCAGTGACCATGATAGGCCGCCAGCCCTGGTCAAACTTGGAAGCTCTGCAGGGAGCTCCTAGTCCTGCCCAGAATGAGTTTAATGTTAATTAAGACCTTTTTTTTTTTAACTAGATAGCTGTTAGAGGTGCCTCCAGACCCGCTGCCTGCAGGGGATGTCACCAGCATGGGGATACCACAATGGCCAGAGGGGAAGCTCCCAGCCCAGTGCTGGGGCAGGGGGTGCAGGCAGGGAAGCCCCCCCCTCCGCTCTGAGCACAGTGGTGATACGTCCCTTACCTGCCCAGCTCCTCCCCCATCTCATAGAAGTCTTCCACACTCTCCTGCCGGAAGGTGGACATGGCTGCGGGACCCTAGCAGAGCTGAGCCCCCCCCGACCCTGCCAGTGGAGGAGGATGCCAGGGAGCAGCCGGGGGATCAGCACCTGCAGCACCAAAAAAGGGGTTTATGCACACGGAGCCACACAGTGACACCAGCAACTGTGGGACCAGGGCTCAGCACAGGGACCCCACCCCACCATAGGACAGGGAAGCCCCAAAGCAGCTCCGTGTGGAGTTGCACCATGGGGCAGCTGGGGACGAGCCCCAGATTAGTCTTGGGTGCCCCCCGCCAAGTCTCATCAACCCCCAAAGGCTGTGGGACCTCCCTGGGGGGAGAGAGGAAGCAATAGGGGCTGCGCGGGAGCCGTGGCTGTGACCCCATGTCATTGCAGAGACACCTGGCGGCTGTGGAGGGACTCCCCAGCCTGGTCAGTGGCATCCCACCGCCCCCACGCTGCCCCCATAGCCTCCGCACCCACAGACCCCCATCCCAATCCCTCACTGCCCCTCTGCCCTGTAGCCCCCAAACCTACAGCTCCACAGTCCCCCTACAGCTCGTTCCTGCCCCAAAGGCCTCAAATCCAGGGCCCCTTCCTGACTCATTTCCCCCCAGCCCAGTCTCCCCTACCATGATCCTCCAC
>VZTM01028308.1:27310-39603 GCA_013400555.1 Jacana jacana | reverse complement strand
TAATAAATAACAAAAAAATTTCACCATTATCCAATTTTATTAATTCCAGTGGCACTAATACAGGCGGCGATGGTCACGACGGACAGTCACACTGCAAGTTTTCCCCTCGTTTTGGATGGATACACCCCCTTTTGCTGGGGGAAGTGGGGGGGAGGGGGGGAAGGAAGGAGTACACCTCTACCACCCCCACCCCAGCCTTTGAGTCAAATAAATACAGAAGTGGGCAAATCTGGTGGAAATGGTTTAGTTACAATGGCAAAGATGAGTCATGTGCAACACAGAAACCTATAAGGCTTTTTTTTTTTTTTTTTTTTAAATCTCAAATCGCTATGAAACCCATTAATTCACAAGATGGCAATTGACGGGCATCTCTACCCACCCCTCTCAGGCTAATTAATTAACTTTTTCACCCCAGAGTCCAAAAGATGAGTTTAATTAGAGTTTGTCCAGGAAGTTGTCCAGGGCAGGGATGCCTTCCTTCAGCCCTTTGCGTTTGCGGGTCTCAGCCACCACCTGGCAGGGCCGGCTGGCGTTCTCAAAGGGGTCCCCAGGCAGGATCTGCCAGTGGTCAAAGACGCACTGGGGGAAAGCCTGGCCACCAGTGTTGGACCTCAAATCCGCTGTGAAACCTGGGGAGGAAGAAGAGGAGGTGAGGTTCTTTAACAAGAAGAGTTTGGAGTGATCAAAGCACCAGGTCAACACCCAGATGGAAAGAATCTCAAAGGCTATGGAGATGCCAACCATGGGGCACCTCTGCAATGAGGAAGAGATGGAGTTGGGATTGGAGAACGCTCCACCAGAGCCCCCACCATGACCTTTCAATATCACAAGAAGTCTTCAAAGGAAGGTGGGGACTGATCTCAGCAGGTCTTGTCATGTTAAAATGAGGGGGGAAGGGTTTTACACTGGAACACAAAGAAACAGGGCATCAACCACCTCTCTAGGACACCTGGTCCAGTATTTGACCACTCTCTCAGTAAAGAAACGCTTCTAGCTGTCAAGTCATCAGGGAGGGGAGCCACAGGATGAGGGGGAAGGGTTTGACCCTGAAAGAGGGGAGATGGAGCTGAGATGTGGGGAAGAACTTCTTGGCTGCGAGGGTGGTGAGAGCCTGGCCCAGGTTGCCCAGAGAAGCTGTGGCTGCCCCATCCCTGGAGGGGTTCAAGACCAGGTTGGAGGGGGCTTGGAGCAACTTGCTCTGGTGGGAGGTGTCCCTGCCTAGGGCAGGGGGTGGCACTGGGTCAGCTTTAAAGATCCTTTCCAACCCAAACCAGTCTGTGATTTTATGAAGGCTCCATGTCACCACCCAGGGAAAAGGAATACAAAGCCTCCAGAGATGCCAAGCACAGAGCACCTCTGCCATAAGGAAGTACTGGGAGTTGAGGTTAGAGAAGGCTCTTCCAGAAAGGCTTCACCATAACCTCTAGCTCTTCAAGACGGCCTT
The DNA here is from genome assembly GCA_013400555.1 of Jacana jacana. NCBI lineage: Eukaryota > Metazoa > Chordata > Aves > Charadriiformes > Jacanidae > Jacana > Jacana jacana. The sequence goes on along the minus strand of VZTM01028308.1, from coordinate 38,159 downwards.
TAAGTAATATGGGGACTGACTTTAGCAGAACTTGTCATGACAGGACAAGTGACAATGGCTTTAAACTAAAAGAGCAGATTTAGACTAGATTTAAGAAAGAATTTTTTAACACAGAGTAGCGAGAACCTGGCCCAGGTTACCCAGAGAGGTGATTGATATCCTACTCCTGGAAACATCCAAGGCCAGGCTGGACAGGGTTTTGAGCAACCTGATCCAGTTGGGAGATGTCCCTGCCCAGGGCTGGGGGCTGGACAAGATAGCCTTTAGATGTTCCTTCCCATCCAAACCACCCTGTGATGGCCTCAAGTTGCACCAGGGGAGGTTTTGAACAGAGATTATAAATAATTTCTTCAAAAAAACCTTTAAAGAGGCAGCCCAGGGGAGTGGTGGAGCCACCATTCCTTGAAGGATTTAAAACGCATGTAGATGTGGTGTCGAGGGACATGGGTTAGTGGTGGACATTAGGTTTACAGTGGAACTTACAGATCTTTTCCAACCTAAATGATTCTACAACCAGCCTGCTAGACACAAAGGATCTCCTTCCTTCCCAGGGTTGGTATCCAGCACAGCCAGAACCAGAACTCACCAAAAGACTCGTTGACGGGCAGGTAGGCCTTGACTACAAACATGGGGGTGCCAGCCACCTGGGTCTCCTCAAAGACGTGGCCACGCTTCCTGTTCAATACACCGTAGATGCCACCCACCACCTGCTCTGGGCACTGCAAGATGCGTCAAGAGAGAAAAGTCAGGACATACTCAACTTTTCTTGGGCTAGGATCTTCTGGACTGAACAGAAGTTCCTCACCTGGATTTCCACAAGGTAGATGGGTTCCATGAGCCTGGGCTGGGCAGTGAGCACGCAGGCGTACAGGCATCTCCTGGCAGTAGGAATGATCTGCCCACCTCCGCGGTGGATGGCGTCAGCGTGCAGGGTGACATCATGCACGTCGAACCGCACACCACGCATGTTCTCCTCACACAGGACCCCCTGGAAAAGCAGAGCAAGGGGTCAACCGACATAACAGGATGCTGCTGCCCAAGTACGTGGCCAAGAAAAGCAAGTTTTCCCCATCAGTGCTACAAAAAAAGTTGGCATGGTATTTTTCTAATTCTGACTTAATCTGTCGCTGTCCCCAGGTCACCCATCAACTTGTTATTCTAGAATGACCTCCTGTTTAGTCCTCAAAATAACTGGCCAGATTTTCCTGAGGCTCTGAGCACCTTTCATTTTCCTTTGGATGCTGGCTGTGCTAGAACTCTTACCAGTTTATCCCCGCTCTTGCATTTTGCTCCCTGAAAAAGCCTTTTAAAATGTCAAGTACATGCTGCCACTGTGAATTTCTTGACAGCCCTGGGAGAAAACTCCCTCTTGAAGTTGTTGTTGTGTCTAAACTGATAGAATTTAACTCCAGCCACCATCAAGTTTCATTTAACCTGAAGGATACTTCTAGATTATACATTTTTTGCACTGTATGCAATAGTTTTTCATCAAATTTCTTTGAAAAGATGTGCCATACTCATTTAAGATGCCATCTACCCTGGAGCACTAAACCGGGCGCTGCCCTTACCCACCTCTTTCGTGGCCCACTGGAAGCCAGCCACCACACTGTCCTTGATCTCGTTAAGGTACTGCACCCCCTTGGTGATGTCAGTCAGTATGTTAGGGCCAGTGCCATCAGGACCAAAGCACCAGATCTTCCTGGCTTCAGTGACATCCCACTCATACTTCTCAGCCAGGTAACGAGCTCGTTGCTTTAGCTCCTGACGAGCAGAGACCTCGCCCTTGTCGATGTCCTCAGCCAAACCATCCGGGAAGGGCCGGGCCTTCATGTACAGCCTGTTGTGTTTGTTGGGGGACTTGGAAAGGCACATCACATTGGATTCCTCGCTGACAGTCTCACGGTAGGACACAACGGGATCTGATTTCTGTAGTGACAAGGAGCAGAGAAGAGCAGTGAGCCACCGGCAGAACACCACAGCTCACCAGACACACAGCTAGAGCTCACCACCAGCTCTGCCACTGCAGCCCTCTACCTTAATGGGAATGCAGGCGTGGTCCTCCTCCAGATCCTTCAGGCAGATCTCCAAGTGCAGCTCCCCTGCCCCAGCGATGATGTGCTCTCCAGACTCCTCGATGATGCACTGAAAAGACCATTCACACAGCAGGTGAGGCTTTCAGCTCTTGCACATTAAATACTAGTGGCTGTCTCTGATTTTTGTCTGACTCAGAGCTACTTTTAGATGCTTTTTCCACTGATTTGGGGATGACTCAGCACCAACCCCAAGGTGCAACACAGTATTTTTTCCCCCTCCAAAAGGGCTGGGACTAATACTCCAGACTTTTCTGCCTGCACCACCAGTACAACCACAACTAAAGGCAGAATCCTCCTGTACCAGCAGTACCAGGATTTGCCCCAGCCCCAAAAGAGTTTTGGACATTCACCTGCACCATAGGGTCAGACTTGGCAAGACGCTTTAGTCCCTCCACCAGCTTGGGCAGGTCTGCAGGGTTCTTGGCCTCCACAGCCACACGCACAACAGGGCTGACACTGAACTTCATGACTCTCATGTTGTGAGCATGCTCAAAGGTGGTAATGGTTCCAGTCTTCACAAGGAACTGGTCGACACCAACCAGACCGACAATGTTTCCACAAGGCACATCCTCAATGGGTTCAACGTAGCGGCCCATCATGAGAATGGTCCTGGAAAGAGAGAACATTGGTTTAATGAAGTTTGGAAGAAAAGATACTACTAGTTTCCTGGAGCTCATCAGCAGACCTCAAAGTCCACAGCTAAGCACCTTGCTGGGCCTCAGGAGACACAAGATGGTTCTAGAACCACCAACATTGATCACAGCCAAGACTGACCTTTGAATCGGCTTCAGGTACAGATCCTCCTTCTTGCCAGGTGTGTAGTTTGGTCCCATGATTCTCACTTTCAAGCCAGTTGAGACAAGACCAGAGAAGACACGTCCAAAAGCGTAGAAACGTCCCTTGTCAGAGGTTGGCACCATTTTAGAGATGTACATCATCAGGGGACCTTTGGGGTCACAGTTCTTAATACCTGGGAGAGAGATCAGCTTTGTTCAGTACTGTCTCTTGCATTTGGTACATGCCCTGTTTCATCTTCCCACTCCCAAACCCATCCTCCCAATCCCAACCCTGTACCCAGTGCTGTCCCAGGCTGTTGCCTTCTGTCTGGTCAGCTGGACAGTGCCAGATCACATCAGCAAGAGATCTTTTAAATGAACACAGGCTCAGCCTGAGCCTTTGGCATATGCCCTGACTACTCTCCAGTCACTTAGCAGGCTCTTTCACAGAATGATATGGGGTTGGGAAGGGACTTCTGGAGATCAACCCCTCCAACCCTCTGCCAAAGCAGGTCCACCCAGAGCAGGTCCCACAGGAATGTGTGCAGGGGGAGTTGAATGTCTCCATCTCCACAAACTTCATCACCTCTCTGGGCAGCCTCTTCCAGGGTTCTGCCACCCTTACAGGAAAGAAGTTCCTCCTCATGTTTAGATGGAGCTTCCCATGTTCCAGTTTGTGCCCGTTACTTCTTGTCCCATCCCTAAACACCACTAAAAAAAATCCCAGCCTCATCCTCCTGACACCCTACCCTTTAAGTATTTACAGCTATTGAGCAGACACACCCACCCCCCCAAGTCTTCTCCAGACTAAAAAGATACAAGTCCCCAAGCCTCTCCTTGTAAGAGTAATGTTTAGCCCCCTAATAATCTTTGTAGCCTCTGCTGTTCCCTGTCTTTCTTAAAGCAGGGAACCCAGAACTGGACCCAGTGCTCCAGCTGGGGCCTCACCAGGCTTGTTTGATCCCTTGTAGCTTTTCTACTAACTCCAGAATTACAGCAGCTACTGAGCTGTGCCCTTGAAGAATAAGAGGGCTCCAGGTATTTTGGAGCACTAAGGACTTAGAGGTGCCTGGCAGCAAAGCAGTGGCTCATCATACCTATGGCGGCCTCATCATCAGGGGGTCCCTCGTAGAGCAGCTCACAGCGGTATTTCTGGGCTGTGACAGGAGAAGGCAGGTGAATGGTGATCATCTGCAGCAGGGCATCTCCGGCAGGTAGCCACCGCCTCATCACGGCCTGAGCAGAGATCAGAGGAATGAAATCCTGTCCAATTGCTCATAACCTTTCCCTTCCTTCCCCTGCCTCCAAGCTTCCAACAACTCCTTCCCATCCAGGCAGGGTTTGTAGCTGCTTCCTTAAGTTGACACAGCTGGAGCAGCAAAACTACTCATTTCCTCCCCACAGACCACTCAGACCCATCTTACCTTCAGCAGGGGTTTGCCCTCCTTGTCCTTATCTTCACTATCAAGTTTGATGTCCAGTTTCTCAATCAGTTTAGCCGCCTCTTCTTTCTTGAAGTTCATGATTGCATCGAAAACCTGGAATGCAACAGCAACAGTCATGAATGGCATCGATGTCCGGGTTTGAAGCCGCAGCACAAAGGTCTCTAAAGAGAATCTCTGTTCTTGCTCATCACCCAGTTGCGTTCGTTTGCAGGCTCAGACACTCGCCTGCACATCTACTACAGCCTCCCCATTCCCACACAGTAACAAGATGTGTCAGACGTTTTAATTTCTTCAATCAAACAAGTCAGGTCAAAGTGAAGAAATTTTCCATCATCACACACTGTAGCTGAGCCAGAGAACAGAGGACATCAGCGTGAAGGCTAAGGAACTCACCTTGAAGATGGGATCAAGGATGAGCTGGCAGAAAGTCCTGGGCAGTTTCTTTCCATCAGGGCTGGTAGCAGATTTGCTGAACTTGCCAGTGGCAGGATCAAAGTATCTGCAGAAAGAATTAATTCAGGCAAGTATCAATCGTCAATTCAGCTGCAGAAGCATAGCTTGTTCTGCTTGCTCGGGCCAAAGCAAAGAACTGCTGAGTTAGAACCATCTTCATACTTTCCCCCATCGCTCTCAGGTTTTCAGAGCTCCCCAAAATGAGTTTAACTTGTGTTGCCAATTCACCATCCGCTCCCCATTTATTTGTGTCTCCTATTCCACAAGGATTTCATGGGAAATTGTTCTTTTGCTAGAACATGGGCAAGTACTAAGATAGGCACAACCACATCCTTCCTCCTTACCCATCTCCTACAGCATTAGGCTGCAGCCACGCAGACCTCATCTTTTATTAAAAAGCAACGACTGCAATTCCTCACCTGTCTCCCCACAGCTTCTTCATCATGTCTTCTACTTTCTTGGCACGCTCAGATGGACTCAGCTGGGCATCACCCTTGGCAGCAAACTTTGCAACATACATTTCAGCAAACTGTTTCAGAGTGAAAGCCCAACCATGCAGCCCAGAACCAAAGCCAACAGTACCGAGCACCGGGTCAATCTAAAAGAGAAGAGGAGAGCTGGGTTACAGAGGAACAGCCACAGGGTATTACAGCAATTGGCCTACTCCATCCTGAACAACATCCAGTGTGGCTCCACGAAAAAAAGTTTGAAGATGGAGCTTCTGGTCTATGAGATGCTCAAGCAACTCTATGACAGTGGCCACCTCCAAGGTCCAGGGACAGCCTGGCCATTTTAGCTTCCCACCACAGAACTGTACTGGTATTTCATCACTTCAACCAGCTCAGACAGCCCAGCCTTGCTGCATGTGTCAGGATTCCTGCCCCTCACAGGGAGACTCGGCAACAGAAAACCTGCAGCATGCAGGACAGCACCAAACAGTTAACAAAGGGCAAGCTTTTTGTCAGAACCAACAGCCCTGCTTGCTACCCAGGAACCCAGCAAGGAGTGGTGTGAGGAGCACAAGGACTGGGCAAACACCTCTTGGCCTTCCACTTTGGAAGGGAGCCAGAGGAGCCTAGGATTCCACATCATAAACATGCCACAGGCAAGGTGTTCTACAAAACAAGGGTGTCCTTGGTAAAGGGAGAAAATATCTTCTCCTATCTATGCTGTTTATTCACTCAAGTCTTAATTAACAGATTTGAAAGAAAAGCTAATGAGAGCTGCAAACCAGCATAAACCTGGGTAATAAGGGCATCTTCATTATCCTACTTTCACTTCATATTTTGAGATAGGAAAAAGCCACAACTGCTCCCTCACAATGATTTCAAGCACAGCCCTCAGCTTACCATGATGTTTCCCATGGGGCCACTTTCTCCTTCTCCATACGTAGAGATAATGACGTTCACGTTTTCCACGATGCGCTGGAAGGTCTGGTACAGCTCTTCTGGCTCCAGCTGCAGCTCCAGCAGCGCTCGGTCCATCTTGTTCATCATCAGGACAGGCTTGATCCTCTCAGCAATGGCTTGACGCAGCACTGTCTCTGTCTGCACACATACACCTGCCAAATACAGGGGAACTAGTTATCCTTGTCTTCCAACTTGCTTAATGTATGCTTCAACTGCACATGGCTGCAGAAAACCTTACCAGAGACACAGTCTACAACAACCAGGGCACCATCAGTGACACGAAGGGCAGCAGTGACCTCTGAAGAGAAGTCCACATGCCCAGGAGAGTCAATCAGGTTGATCAAGAAACCAGAACCATCCTTGCTCTGCTTGATGAAGGCCAAATCGTTTTCAGAAAGCTCATAAAATAGGGAAATAGCTCTGAAATAAAAGAAAAAAAAATTATTATCTACAGTATCTATCACTCCCCAACGATGCTTAGAAACAGCCTTTTATCTCACACAGGCAGCTGCATCTGGGCTTAAGGTTTTCCTGAAGCCTGTTCCTGGGAGGCCAGTGTGGACATAACAAGGAGCACAGACTAAAATCTGTCTTCCCTATGCTTTTCCCAAATCATAAACTCTTCTGCATCTGCGCTACTTAGAGCATCCTAGAAGAGCTTCATTTCTTTCAGTCAATTATTTGTATTTTTTGTACTAGGCCAAACTGCCTTTTTGATTGCTTTTCATGCCCCTCTGGGTCCCCAAACTACCCATGGTGACAGAGCCGCCAGGTACATCACCAGAGATGACCCCAGAAGTCTCTGCACCACAATCACATGTCTCCAGACGACACAAACCACATCCAACAGCCCCAGTGCTAAACCAGAAGGCTGAAGCTCCAGCTGCACATCTGTTTCCCAGAGACTACTAAGCTGGCCTTTATGATTCACCACAAGCCCATCAATACTCCCTCTCTCATTTACGCAATCCTCACAAGCAAGAGACAAGCTTCTAAATTAGACTTGAGAAAGACCAACACCATCTTCTTTCATCTCAGGACCAAGACAGAGGAGGACTCAAAGCCCCCCTGAGCTCAGGCCAGGCAGAGGGAGCGGCAAGATGTCTGACAGGGGGGAACTCACGTTGATTTGATAGTGATGCACCGTTCCTGCTCATCCTTCCTTGTGTCAGTGAAACGGGTCTCCCCCGCGCGGGCAGAGGCGATGATACCAGCTTTGCACACCAGAGAATCAGTCAAGGTTGATTTGCCATGATCAACATGGGCAATCACAGACATGTTTCTGATGTTGGCCTTTTTGTCCATGATGGCCCGTATCTGGTCTACTGTGAAGTTCACCTTGAAGAATGAGAGGAGGGGAGAGGAAAACAAAAAACACAGGGTGTGTAGAAACAGCTTCGGCAGTTCCAGGAAACACAACTGGCCTGGTTTGAGAACACTAGAAATACCTGCCGTCGTCACACCACCATCCATTCTGCCTGCGTGCTATGAACCAACCCGCAAGGGCACGGCAGACAGTGGCATTCCAGGGACCCGGGCCCGCAAAGAGAGCACCTAGCGCTCTCCGGGCTCTGTGTCCCACAAACTGTGGCAGCGTCTATGGCTCCATGAGGCAAACCCTCACTCAAACCAACCTCTCGCTAGGTGGCTGCTCCGCGGCGGCTAGGTGACAACCCGTTATACCGCTCAGTTTGTCCCCGACCCGGGCCGCAGCGTTACATAAGGTACCGCAAAGGCGACAACGCCATTCCCGGCGCCACATCACCGCCACCGACGCCGCTTCCTCCTCTCCATGGGGCAGCACCGGCCCCACCGCATCCCAGTACTGGCAGAGGGAAGCCCTACAGGGGCTGACACAGATCCTCGGGGCTGCTGAGGCCCACCCGCCGGGCAACGGCCCCAAGTCTCCCCAGGGACAGTCCCCTCCCTCCCAGCTCGCCAGCCCCACCCCTCTCCCCTCAGCAGCGGCCAGACGCCCGCCAACAGGCCGCTACCACCGCTACCGGCCCATGGGATCTCCCGGGGCAGCCATCCCCACAGTTGCGACAAGTACGGTGCTCGCTTGGCCCCCCCAGGGCGGCGACGGGCCACAAAGACTCACCATGGTGGCGGATGGCGGTGGATTCTCCGGGGCGGGGGGGTTCCAGCAATGGCGGCGGCAGCAGCCCTGTCCCTCTGGCGAGCGCAGAGCGGGCGGAAGAGGACGCTGACGTCAACCGCCCCCCTCTTATACGACAGCACCGGCCGGGGGGCGGAACCTACGCAACAGGCGCGCAAGGCGCATGCGCAGCCGCCCCTCTCTAGTCCGCAGCGACCGGCAAGCTCTATGGTCCGGAGGCCTGTTCCGCTGGGGCGAGACCACGTGGCCGCGCACCGGGGCTTGTCTGCGGGGAACCAGCACCGGCAGTGTCCGCTTTGCCCCGCTGGGACCGGTAGCGCCCGCACAACCCCGCCCTGGCTCTGCTACGGTTGCGGCTGGGAGTGGGCGTGTAGAGGGGAAGTCCTCCCCACCCGCTGCCGGTAACTCCGGTGGGAACCGGCGTGGGGCAGCGGAGCCGGTACGGTCACCGCGGGGTGATGTCTTTGGTGCACTCGGCGGCGCGGTGAGGGCCGCTGGTCGCACCAGAGAGATAGGCGAGACCGGAGGAAACGGTAAGGTAGAGCCAGGCACCGGCCATGGTTGGGCCGTGCCCGCCCCACCGCCGGTAGAACCCGACCCTGCCCGGCCCCGCAGGGTGCCTGTTCTGCGCATGCGCCGAGCAAGGGGGCGGGGGGGGCGGTAGCGCCCCCTGTAGGCAGGGAGGAGCGCGGCGGCGCCCGGGGATGAGTTACCAGCTGCCGGTTGAATTGCTAGCACCGACATCATCAACGCTTTTCCCGGACTGGGAAAAGCACTAATGGCCTGGTATAGGACACTGGCTTAATTGCCTTTTTATTTAATTGGCTCACAGGCTCGATGAGAAGGAGGAAAAATTTGATGGCTTGATGAGAAGGTGCAGGAAAACCCTCTCCCAGCGCAGGGATGTGCCCCAGCTGCTGGGGTTCCGCTGGAAGGACCCCCACCTTCCAGTTCTAGAGCTCCCAGCCCCCGGAGGAGAGCAGCACCACGAAGGGGGGGGGCGAAATTCTTACCCACTCAGGGAGATGGTTAAGATATTAGAAAGATTTTTTCTTCCCCAAGTGCCTGGGGCAGGGGGGGCTGTGGCATCCACTGGGCAGGCCGGCTTTGGCCAGGAGGTGTCATGGCAAAGAGTGTGCCTGAGGGGACGGTACACAGAGAACCGTGTCCCCCCTAGTAGAGAACATCAGAGTCTGGCAGTACGGAGATCCAACAGGAAAATCTGTGATTTGTGAGGTCAAGTTGCAGCAGGGGCTGAGAAGGATGGTTGGGCCAATGTCCTTTTGGTGTCCCTGACAAAGACACACACCCAAAATTGCTGGGTTTGGGGGTTTTCTCCATTCAGAAAATCCTATGTAGAATCATAGAATAATTTGTGTTGGAAGGGACCTTTCAGATCAAGTCCAACCATCGACCCAGCACTGCTAAAAACACCACTAGCTGATGTCCCTCAGCACCACATCTGTCTGGCTTTTAAATACCTTCAGGGATGGCGACTCTTCCACTGTCCTGGACAGCCTGTTTCAATATTTCACAACCCTTCAGTGAAGAAATTCATAGAATCATTCAGGTTGGAAGAGACCCTTGGGATCATCACGATGAATCATCAGCCCCACTCTACAAAGTTCTCCCCTACACCAGATCCCCCAACACCACATCCAATCGACTCTGAAACACAGTCAGGGATGGCGACTCCACCCCCTCCCTGGGCAGCCCATTCCAGGGTCTGACCACTTTTGGGGAAGAATTTTTTACTAATGTCAATCCTAAACCTTTCCTGGCACAACTTAAGGCCATTTCCTCTTGTTCCATCACCTACCTGTGACTTAAGAGACCAACCTGCCCTGGCTACACCCTCCTTTCAGGGAGTTGTAGAAAGTGGGAAGGTCTCCCCTCAGCCTCCTTTTCTCTAGGCTGAACACCCCCAGCTCCCTCAGCCTCTCCTCACAAGGCTTATTCTCCAGACCCCTTACCAGGTCAATTGCCCTTCTCTGGACCCTCTCCAGCACCTCAATATTGCTCTTGTCATGAGGGGCCCAAAACTGGGCACAGTATTGGAGGTGGGGTCTCACCGGTGCCAAGTACAGGAGGGTGATTCCTTCCTGCCTGCTCTTCCAAATCATGTCCTTGCAAAAATATGAGTGATCGGATCTGCTACTCCCTAACTTTCAGGACAAAACTGCTCAAGACCGACGGTGGCAGGGCCTGACCTGAGGCCCCCCCCTGCCGCCATTTTGGGGACCCAAACCACAACAACCACACGTCACTCCTAGGGGGGAGAGGAGAAGGAGGGAAGGGAAAATATGGGACATTGCCAGCCACCTGCCCGCTCGCTCGCTCCCTCTTCCTCGCTGTGAGGTCATCTCTGGCCCCACTCAGAGAAGTTATGACCACAGGGCTGCCCCACCGCCTCTACCCCCATTTTGCAGGATGCTGTCCCTTTAAGAGAACCGGGGAAGGCGGGGCCGAGGCGGGGTCACTGCGCCTGCGCGGCCAGACGGCGGGGAGGGGAGCGCGCACGCGGATTGGGCGGTGCGCGCGGCTCGCGACTCCT
>VZTM01028308.1:4006-27204 GCA_013400555.1 Jacana jacana | reverse complement strand
CCCTCGCCCCTACCCCGCCGAGCTCTGGGCCGGTCGTACTAAGCAGGGCTCTCTGACCAGTTCAGAGCCGCGGCCGACGGGGCGCGGAGCGGAGCTGTCCAACCGGGCCCGGAGGACGGGGGGCCTGGGAGCCGTCGGACCGGCTTTCCCGTCTTGCCCTGAGTGGGGAGATGGTAGTGGGATAGGGACTGCCCGGTGGTGGGGCAGAGACCCCGTCTCTCCGTGGTGGGCAGGCTGACGCTCCTCTGTGAGGTGAAATGTGTTCACAGCCACTGTGCCTCAAGTTGGGTTGTGCTTCCAAGGTGTCTTGTGCAGCCCATTGGGTCTTTTGGGAGGAAGGGGCTCCCACTCTGCTGCTGGATTCTCCTTTTCCTTCCCCATCCTGTTCACTGACACCTCTCTGGGAGTCAGCATGTCTCCGTGTCCCACTGCTGGTTGCAGAGGCTGGGCTGTTGACAGTTGAGTGGGATTCAGCCATTGCTGTCACGGGGAAGCTGGTAATGAGGGTGGTACTGAGCAACACCAATGGATGGAGAATGTTTAGCGCCTGCAGGATCAGCTCATCAGTGACGATGTGGCTAGAAGGTCACAAAAATAAGAATTAGAGAGTTTTGTATTAGGAGGTGCTGATTTCTTTCTGCTTCCCAGGCCCCTCTTGGTGTTGGACTCTGAAGAAGATATGGTTCCAAGGCATGGTGGTTGCTCCCATAGTGGTGTTTGATGGGCTCCTTGCCACTCACATGCAGGGCTTCCTTGGGAGGAGGAATAGACTTCAGCATTAACAATCTCAGTAGTTACTGTGATGTCTCTACCACTCACACTATTGTGCAGGTCCAAGCCTCAGTGACAGGTTTTCTTTGTCTGCTCAAATTACTATTTGAGCTATTTGAGCTATTATTGCTCAAATTAGTCATCTTTCTGGATCTTAAATCTTTCTAAATGTAAACTACAGAAGCTCAAACTCCACTTTATGCAGCAACAGGCCCAAGAGAACTGGTGGTGTAGGAGCAAGGAGTGCAGGAATGCATCTGCTGTCCTCCTGTGACTTCCCTGGTACCACACTGTTGAAGTATTTATACCCCCTTGATGTATTTATTGTTGCAAATGTGCTGTTTATCCTCCAAGTGCCTCAGAAAGGACAAGGAACTCTCAATTTTGGAGAAAGCTGAGACGCAGAAACTAGAATTCTCACAGATCAGATACAGGTGGTATCTAGTGAAGCAACGCCATGAATACAGATGTCTTGAATCCTGATTTCTTCTGGCAGCTAAACATTCTTTTTCTCCTCTTTAAAGTTATCTGCCTTTTTTTCCTCACATCAAAGGTATTTGGGGACGCATTACGACTGCCAAAAAATTTAACTACTGTGGGTGACATGCATGTAACATCTTTTGGGCTTTCAGCTTACAGGACAGATTTCATGAAAAAGGAGAAAATAAATGGCATTTTCTCTGTAGTCTAAGCCCCACGCCCACAAAAGTGGCTGTTAAGTGGTTCTGGAGTTAGAAGTAGCTTTCTTAATTTAAAATAAATAAATCCATACCTGCTTTATCCCAGGAAATTACAAAGCCACTGTTAACTTCCAGGGAACTTCCAGCAAAAAAGTTTGGGTTTTGGGTTTTTTTAATAATTATTTGACCCATAAACAAGAGTTGAGTATAGGTTGGGGAAAAGAGACCTGCTGGGTCTCTGTTTCTGTTTTGGTTTGTTTTTTGCTTTACTGTGGGACAACTTCTTGAATTCCGGTGTTTTCCATGGATGCCTGTCACGTGTATTTTCAGGGCAGCTTGAATTTTCAAAAACACGTCCCTGATAAGCTTGTCTTGCATGTTCATAAAGCTGCTCTGTCCTAAGAGAGAACTGAAACATCAGTCTTGCCAGCCCCTAGCAGTAGTTTTAACAGAAATCATTTCTAGCTCTCAGTCTCATGGAACGTTGCTGTACAGTGTAGCCCTGTCTTTGAATCTGCTGACAGTTACAGGCCTTCAGAGTTTCCACTGCAGCAAGAGAGTAAATTTTTTAAGATGGAGATAGTTTGGGTTTTTTTACTGCTTATCAAAGCACTGAAATTGATAATACCAGTGCAACCGCAAAGGCAGCTACTAGCTGTGACCATGGGGGAGAGCTTGGCAAAGCACCCAAACAGAGTTTGGAGGCATTGTTCTCATGGGAACGTGTTGCTCTCTTTAATAATCTTTTAGTATTTTTTCTATGGTCTAAAAAGTTTTTGGTTTTGGTTGTGTTTTTGTTTTTAAAGATCCTGTGTATGTAGGAAGGATTCTGGAGGTTTTTTTTTCCCCTGTATAGATGATATACAAGTGCCCTGAAGTACAGTAAGAAAGGATTGGCAGCCCCAACTCGCTTAAATGTCATTTACCTTCCAGTTCACATTCATTTTCCTCCTTTGCATCACGCTAATCATGTTTTAGATAAGTTTTTAATGCGGCTCTTTTACCCAGAGATGCCTGGGAAGTCTGGATGGTTTGAGGCTCTGTGCTAAAGGAGTTGATGTGCTCTTTCGTGTTGGTTGAGATGTTTTCCTTTGTGGTCACTCGCTTTCAGTCAAACTGTCTTGAGGATACTTAGCATTTATCACAAATTACTTTCAAGTGATTTGATGACTATTTGATGACTGTGACTTTGGTGATATTTCTGTTGATGGTCTCCTCTGTATTTTCTTTGCTCAAACAAGTACCTAAGAAATGGGGTGCTAATCAGGTGAATAACAGCTGCTATGAACAGAAGGTTTGGTGTCTGTCTTATATAAAGGTTTTTTTTTATTATTTTGAATTCCAGTTATAGAGTATAGTGCAAACTGACACTTTGCCTTTTTATAACTGTAAGAACGTTTTTAATTTTTTATCCCCTAGAACATGGTGATGAGTTTCCGAGTCTCAGATCTTCAGATGTTGCTGGGTTTTGTTGGCAGGAGTAAAAGTGGACTTAAACACGAACTAGTCACCAGAGCATTGCAATTGGTCCAATTTGACTGCAGCCCTGAAGTGTTCAAGAAAATTAAAGAGCTCTATGAGACTCGCTATGCCAAGAAGAGCTCTGAAGTCGCGCAGCCTCAGCCGCAGCAGCACCGGTCTCCTGAGGCACTCTCCATACACTCGTCGTACGACCGTGGGAGCACCGTTGCTCGGACTTCTATCTCCACAACTAATATTGACTATCCCGCGCTCTATGGGAAATACCTTAATGGACTGGGAAGGTTGCCACCCAAAGTTGCCAAGCCTGAAGTTCGGCTGGTGAAACTGCCCTTCTACACCACCCTGGATGAACTGTTGAAGCCAACAGAATTAGGTGAGTTTTCAAGATGCTGCTGCATTCCTGGTCAACTCGGTCTGGGAGAGAAAAGTGAAGTGGGTTTAAGCGTCAAAAAGGTGACATTGTTTTCAAGGATCTGTAAAGTTGTGTGACAGAGCAGAGACTGATTAATATGGTGGTCGATGCCTTCCTCTTCCCCCCTCAAAGTTTAGGGAAGAATATTTATATCTGGGGTTTTTTCATTGCTTTAGAACAGGAATGTGGTCACTTGGAGATGTCATTTGAAAGCCCCTCTTGTTCGGCTGTGGCTTTCATATCCTTCCTTGGAAATGCTGCTGTGTTGTACATTGCAGTCTTTTGCTGTCAATTGTAATCTCTCTTCCATCTCCATAATTTGGCAGTGTATTGATGGAAATGTTTCTGTGTTGGTGTTGCACCTGTGCATAGCAAGTATGCTGGCATAGTCTACTTTAATGCTATTTTTCAGTGCTTAAAATACAGACCTAATGCATCCTGTGGATGAAAGAAGATGAATACATCAACCAGAATTTCTGACTTCCTTTTTTTTTTTTTTTTTTTTGGTCCCTGCCACATTCATTTGTTCATGATGCTGTGCATTTTGAGGGGCAGCTAGGAAAACTGGAAGGAGGGCTTTGTTTCCCCACACTGGGGCTAGGGGGTCTGATTATTATTTCAATTCTGAAAAACAGAGCATTGTCACGGGTGTTAAATATAATGTCCTCGTGGCACAGATGTGTGTGCAGAGGGGAAATATCATTGCGCTCTGCTGAGTCTTAGTGTCTCAAAGTCAATGTGGTAAGATCAGGCTTCGCTACAAAATGAACCTAGAACTTGGGAAGCCAGTCTGTCTTTGAAAAAAATGTTTGATGTGGATTGGAAGGGGAAAAAAGAGAGAAAGAGAGATGATTGTGAAAAAAACAAAACAAAACAAAAAAAACCCTAATTCATCAGACTTTATGTAGTTTTCATCTTCAATTGGAGGCATTAAATATGTTAATACTGTGACCATTAAAGCACTTAAGGGGTGACTGCCAGTGTAAAGCTAAAATATTTGAAATGTTTTTTGGGGAATGGGTTAGTTCAGTCTCAAATGTGGGGTGGCATCTGTTAATCAGGAACACAAATGTAGCCTTTTAAAGGAAAACACATTTTTGAGCAGTGGAAACATCCAGAGAGAGGAGAAGAGCCTGGATATACTTTGATTAACAGATTTTGTTAAAAGTTGACATTAAATTTTCTACATCAGATCAGAACCGAGGTCTCATTAAATTTAGTATCTCATCTCTGTTAGCTGACACCTCCCTTGGGTCAGCTTGTTCCCTAAAGCAGATTTAAGTAATTTTTCCTTTTGATGAGTGTTTTCTGCTTAACAGCGGGGGATTGGTGGTGAGTAGCTGGGTATGAACAGATGTTCGGTCTTTGTGGTCCCCCTCAGCTGTGCAGAACCTAACGACATCTTCGAGGCACTTGTTTTATTTTCCAACCTGGTGACCTGCAGCTATAATTCCTTCTGCTTATGCCGATAGGGATAACAGAGCATTTGTTTCTCTGTAAAAACTGGGCTTATTTCAACACTGCATGGATATCTGCTGCTCCCCATTGCTACCTGCAACAGCCAGGTGCTGGAGTAACTTCTGACATTAGAAGTTACACTCGTATGGGGCTCTGCATAGTGTGGAAGTGGAAGAGAAGGATAAAACAAAGCACTCTGAGGAAAATAGAGTGGTTTTCCATATGGAACCTGCATCAGTTCATGCTTTGTTGTCCAGATTTCCCGTTCTGTCTTTGGACCAAGTGTAAGCTCCTTGTCAACCTCAGAAGCTCATCATGTGGAAGTACCTGAAAGAGATTTAAGACCTCAGATCTAGTTAGAAACAGGCTGCTGTTGTAGTCCCCCGTTTCCCTAGGCTAAAAAAGAGGTATTTTAAGCCTATAGCTGTGGTGGGAGTAGGGGAAGCTTAATTTATATGTTCTGGACTTCAACTGGAAGCATTCTTATTAATGAAAAAGCTTGCCTCTTTGAGGTGATTGCCATGAGGTCAAAGGTGGGGTGGGTGATGCCTAATTTGGTCTGTAGGCAAGCAGATTCCTTGAAGAACTGTCAAATTACTATTAGACTTGTAGGCAAAGGTGCCTTCAGCTAAAAGCAGATAGATTGGTCCGTTGCAGAGCAGCTAATATCTCATATTTGGTACCTGCGCATACAATTGCAGTCAATTTAAGTACTGAGTTTAGCATCTGAGTTATCTACATGACAACAGATCTGCCACAGCTTTCTGGTTTAGTCTAAGAGATGTCAACATGAAAGAATTCTTATAATTTACTGAAATTGCTGCAATTCTCTTGGGTAGATAAGGCTTAAAATTAAGATTGATCAGATACCTTTTCAGAGGGAATGAATACTAATATCTTTCCTGCAATGTATTTTAAGTAGCTGACAATCAAGGTATTTATGGGACCGCTGTGGTTTCTGAACATGTTGCTGTTAGTTAAGTGTTCTTATCCTTTGACACCTTTTGGGGCAAAAACAGCGTGAATACAGTTTTTGACAGTAACGGTGTGCTGCAAGGAATTCTGAATTATGATGATGTTGTTTGGGATGCTTGCTGTGACAGCCTGTACTCACTGTCAATGCTGAGGCTTCTCCTGGAGACACGCCAGAGGATATCTTGTGGTACAGCTGGGGGAGGAGAAGGTCCACATGGGCTGTGAGAGCCTACTGCTCTCAAGGTTAAACAGGATTTGTTTGGTTTTGTCCCTTCGATAATACCTGCCCCGCCGTGATGGCGTTGCTCTTCTGCCATGTGAAACTGCCTCCCTCGGAGCCACCTCTTCTGAAGCCAGACTCCAGTCGCTGTAAACAGGGCCACCGGTTTTGTGGTAAAGGCAACTGCCTTCTGACTGCAGAGCAAATGCCACCACCTTGGGCGATCTCCAAGGAATCCCAGCAAAAGGACATGCTCAAACTGTTGCTGTATCCACATGAAAACAGATTGTGGTAGGAGTTAAGATGAGGGCTTCCAAGGCTTACAAAAGTAAAAGATGTCACACAGTCAGCTTGCCCTGGTTCCCCACACCCTCACGTGAACACAACCTTCAGGCCAGTCAGAGGAGCTCTAGTAGCCAAGGAGGGGAAATAATCCCACCTAAATATTGTATTGTGCCCTGTGATGGGCTGTTCTGAAAGTGCAGGGATTTGACTGGGGACTTCCCACGAGCTCCTCAGCCTGACAGAATCCTCTCATCAGCCAGTTCATCTCCAGCTGATCTGCCTCTGGGGTCTCCAGCCTTTAGGATCTCCATTTCCAGTGGTCACAATATGGTCTCTCTTTCCTGGGGATATAGTATCGTATGCCTTTAGGTATATTACATTTTTTTTTTTTTTTTTTTTATATTTCCTTTAGTGAGTTTGACCAAAAAGTATAATAGTGAGGAATGTTAAATTTTTAAAGAAAACCCAAACAAAACCAAATAAAACAATCCTTGTTGCAAGGAAACCCCCAAACCCTTGGTCCAACCTGCCAGATTGAGAACTGCCAAACTGCTCAGAATGGGAATCCGTTGCAATCACTTTGGGCTAAATTCTCAAATCTGATTTGCCAAGTCCTTTTGGGTTTTGGAAGTTTTATGTCTTGACTCGTTTGTAGGATTGCTGGCTGATTGAGCTCAGTCTTCAAAATTGATTTCCCGCTGTTGTCAACTGTTAAAATAAATTGATCCCAGCAGCTGTTTTCCAAGTCAAGGAGCTGACGTGTGCTGAGGTGTCTGTCCCTGAGCAAGGATGAAACTCAGTTATCTTAAAATATTTACCTTTAAAAAGGGATTTTTTTTTTTTTTTTTTTTTGGCTGCTCAGCAAAGAAATTAATAACTGATTAGGTGTGTCCCGGAGCGTGGGCTTATTTTCCAGCATTAAGATTTTGAAGGAGAATTGGGGTTTTAGACAAATGTATCTCAGAGAGGGGCTTTTTTTTCCAATCTTTTGGGGAATATTCCCAATTCCGTTCTGATTGCTGTTGGCAGGAAGGTGTGCGTGAACACATCCTGAGTCCATATATTTTTGATATTTTGTTTTTCCCTTCAGCTCTGTTTTTTTTGGGTGCCAGGGTGCCACTGGAGTGATTTGTGTGACTCCCCAGCAGCTTTCTGTGAGCACGGTTTAGCAGCACCCTTCGACACTCTTCGATTCTTGCCCAGAGGAGGGTCTTTCACAGTGAGAAATGAGGAAAATGTGGAGCCTGTGCTGCTGCTCATTTCTCTTCCTTCAAGCACAAAGAGGAGAGTTGTAACTAAGTCGATTTTCTTTCCTTTAAAAAAAAAAAGGGTGAGCTGATATAAAAGCAAAATAAAACATGAACAACTTCGCGATTTCCCCAGTTGGGTTTGCTTTGTCTTTGTGTAAGTCAACAATCGGGAGGATGGTGTATCTCTAGAGAGTTATTTAAGCAATAACATTAAATTATTGGTTGTTCTCACCATTCATTCATCACTTTCTATATTTATTTCACAATAGCAGTCGTTATGAAATGCTTTACTTCTCAGTGGTCTAGAGACATTTGGATGGAAACTGGAATTAAATTGAAAGTCCATAAAGACATCTTAATTTTTTATTATTTTTTTTTCCCGAATGTCCGTTTTGCATTTCTGAAGCTGAATTCTGAAAGGGAAGTATCCATACTTGGTCAACCATGTTTCTCACTGTCTTCCAAGATCTTAGGGCTGCTGAGGTTTTTATCCTTCCTTCTCTTCCATCTTCCCCTTACTCATAGACAGTAAAGCACACTTTTCTACTTCTCAGATTCTGGTGTCTTGGCTTTGAATAAACTAGCAATTGAGGTGCTGCACAGGAAAAAAAATCCAATTCTTGCTAAATAGAAAAAAATAAAAGCTGTTTTATCGCTTCCTGTTCTTTGTGTTTATCCTGTGACTTTCACCAGCTGAGGGCCTCAACTTCAGTTGGAAATGTGTCCTGACAATAATATTCAGCGTGTTTGAATTCAATAAAAGGTACTAAGCAGAAGTCATAAAATCACTTTTCCACATCTCAAGCTTAATTTTAGTCACGTTAAATGCATTTGATCTTAAAATTATGGGTGGATAAGGGGCCAATTAGTGCTGGGTTCTCAGTTAAGTGTTTCTGAAAGTGGAGTGCTGTAACACCCTGCCTGTAAATGCACCCTCAAGGTCATGTGTTTTGTAAGTTATGTTTTATCTCTTACAGCTGTTTTTTTTTTTGTTTGTGATGCTTTTTTTATTATCAAAGCTGAACTTTGTTGTGTTGTTTCCTTTCTTTTCCAGAATCAGTCTGATCAGTCTGATGGTTTCAGGCTTTCATGCCATGCATAGGCCTCTGCTTTATGCTTCTCTGAGTTCTAGTCTCCACACTGTGACTCCACTTATGGTTTGTTCTTACAGGAGCACGTGATCGTTGGCTCATTGATTATTTGAGGGGAGGAAAAATAAATAAATAAAACCCAGGTCCAAATCCACTGTGTGCTAAATAGTAAAACAGCCAAGCAATGAGCAAAGCTGTAGTCGAGGGTGGATTTACCAAAACGTGTGATGATTGGGAGATCTTGTGCAGCTGTATGGGAGAAAACAAGATTTGGAAGTAAACACAGCTCAGAACATGAAAAGTCACCTTGTGCTTAGCAGTATTAGAAGAGCTAGTTATTATTGGTTTGATGTACAGTCTATCTTTTTCCTCTTCAGTTCCACAGAGTAATGAGAAGCTTCAGGAAAGTCCATGCATTTTTGCGTTAACACCAAGACAAGTGGAGTTGATCAGAAATTCCAAGTACGTCTCATTGTGTATTAACAGTTCAAGAAAATGTAGCTCTAGAATTCCTTTGTGTTCCCTCTCTGTGGAAGCTTTTGTTCTCTGCAAGGAAACACCGTTTGTTTGAGGACATTAGCAGACAGGCTACTTCTCATGTAAAGCAAATAGCTTTGGGGGAGGTGGGAGGTTCAATTTTACCCATCTAAGTCTCTAAGTCTCACTTTTGCTCCTCTAACCTTGCCTTTGAGTAGTGCATTTGGGCAGGGGAAGCCATATGAAATTGTCGATGACCTAAGTTCTCTGTTGAACTTGTGTTGTGAATGTTTGCATGTTTTTGGTTTTTTTGGTTGGTTGGTTGGTTTTTTCCTTTGCATCACAAGTTCAAAAGCTAAACATGTAATGCTGTTTGCATCTGAAAGAAAGCTTCCTTGCTGGAAAGGATACTATAGTAACTGCATAAGAAAGCATCTTGCACCCATTAGGATTTACCCTGACCTCTGTCATGATGCAACTTTTGATTCAAACAATTAAATGCTTGGGCGATGTCAGCGCAGGCAGGAAGGATTCCTTTTTCACTGACCTGCTCCCTTGGGCCTTGCTGCCACGAAAGGATAGTGATACAGAAGAGATCCTCCAAAACCAAACGTTAAAACCTTTCAATATTTCTCTTTACGGCCTAAAAACATAAGGTTATTGTAGAGTCAGAAAATGATGTTGTTTCTCGAATACCCAGTGCTTGATTACTGTTGTGATCCCAGTAGGTCAACCGAAGTGGTGTAGGGGAAGCTGTTTTGAAGCTTCACAGAGAGGAAGTGATAGACCACAGAAGTCTTTAAGGGTGATAAAAGACTACATCTGCTGTAGCTGATTTTTGATGCTCTTTTCTCCATATATTCAGATTTGGGAGAAAACTTGCCCTGTCAGTAACACACTGTAAATATTTCGTAGCAGGGGTTTCAGTGAGAGTCTAGAATGGTCACACAGTGCAGGTCTGTTTCTTCCGCTGCCTATGGGTGCTACCCAGATGTTTTTCTCCCTATCTCAAAATGCCACGTGAGCTGAACCAAGCTTCCATCCCTTCTATCCCCAAAATCCAAACATTTATACTAAAATACTGAATTGAAGCAATGTCAGAGGCAAGTCCAGACAAATTTTGGGGTCTTAACCTACTACATCCTGCGTAGGAATTAGAGTATGCTTAGAGTATGCACTGGGGTATAAAGATTCGTAATAAAATACCCGTGTTTTGAGATCTATTGCTTTCCTGATACTGCTTGAACTCCTGTTATGGATAGCACTACTCAAGTTAGCAATATTAACCGTTGTTCTGCTCGTGCCACGAGACTTGATTCTTTGGTTTGCATGAACAGCTTTAGCTGAATAATTGAACAAAGAGAGTCTGGAAAGAAGGCTGTCAGGTAGACCTGACCTTAAAACCTAGTTTTTTAAATGCTTACAAATCAGCAAAAGAATGCCAGGCAAATCGATAGCTTTCACCCAGCGCCTTTACAGATGTGAAAACCCAGAGAAAGGCTGTAGGATGGTGCAGTAGGAGGGGGAAAAAAAAACCAACACAGGACTACCAATATTTGGAGGGGGAGTCGTAAAATTTAAATTAAATTCTTCAAAGATCTATTTAAAAAAAACCAGCAGAACAAACTAAAACTCTTGAGTCTGGCAAAAGTGACTGCTTATTTTGGTTCTTCTGGGTTTTTGGGGGGTTTAGGGGGTTTATTTTTTTCCTTTGTTTGTCATTATTTTGTTGTTGTTGTTGCGTTGTTGGGGGTTATTTTACATAATTAACCTGAAGATTCTGTTTCTTCTTTAATTTACTAGGGAGTTGCAGCCTGGTGTGAAATCAGTTCAGGTCGTGCTAAGGTAAGTTTGAGCATGGACTTGACCTTTTTTCAGGTGCAGAACAGGGGAAGAGGGAATGCATTACTGAATATATGCATTTTCAAAGTGGATTTCATAGCTACAAATCTAACTTAGCGTCAATTCTTTGTTCACAAGCAGCTTAAACTCTACTGTCTAACCTCTTTCTACATGTACTGCTTGAGTTAGGGCTGCAGTAGAAAAGTGTGTCAGATTTTGTTGCCCCGGTACGGAGCCTGTGTCCCATCTGGAAACTGAATGGAATTGGCTTTGCTTTGACCAGAGGAGGGAGCGTGGGTTGGTGTGGTGATGGCTGGCTTCTGGTTGCTGTTGATGTGCAGAGAGCTTTGAACTTGCAAACAGCACGGGGATACTGAGATAAATGTCATTTTTTTACAGAATCTGTTACACAGACACTAGTTCTCCTCAGGAGGATCAGTACCCTCCAAACATTGCGGTGAAAGTGAATCATAATTACTGCTCCGTGCCGGTAAGTCAGCCCAGCCAGGAGGTGTGAGATTGCAACTTTGGAAGGGACTTGGTTAATTTAGAAGAAAATTATTTTCCTGATGAATGCAAACAAGAAGATAGAGTATAAAAGTGCACGGCTTAGTTTTAAGCTAATTTTCTAATGGATTAGCAGTGTTGGTAATAAACCATTCTTGTGAAAAGACTTTGCTATTGATCTGACTTTCACATTCCTTCTACTCCCCTCCTTGAAAACCGGGGGTGAGTAGAATTTAGTGCAGCTGATGATTAGATGTACCTACTGAGAAGCATCTTCAGAAAAAAAAAATACATATATGTTTAATCTTTCCGCGTTAGGGTTACTATCCATCAAACAAACCTGGAGTGGAACCTAAAAGGCCCTGTCGTCCCATCAACCTCACTCATTTCATGTACTTGTCTGCAGCGACCAATCGCATCACCGTTACATGGGGGAATTACGGGAAGGTACGTGCCAAAATCACACATAACCGCCCAAACAAGCCCAAACGAGCAGCCTCGCTCACTCCTTCCCTTCCTTCTCTTGCTAGAGCTATTCTGTGGGGCTGTACTTGGTGCGGCAGATGACCTCGGCAGAGCTGCTGCAGAGGTTGAAAACTATTGGGGTCAAACATCCCGAACTCTGCAAAGCACTTGGTGAGTACTTGGCTGCGTCCAAGGTGGCACGGGGAGGTCCGCTGTGTGCCCAGCCGCCAAATCTTACACCATTTCTTTCCTCCGGTTGTATCAAAACACTTTTTTATTTGAACAGACTTGCTAAGCTATGTCAGTCACGGGAACTTGGCCCCCCAACCTATATGCAAGCGCAGCGCTTCTGCAGCATGCCTTTCTCCTGGCTCTGCAGGAGCTCTGCATCGCTTCAGTTGGATTTAGAATTTGTCCCCAGGTCGTATCATGCCGCTGAGGGCCGCTGTCGTGGTGGCGCGAATGGCTTCATGCCTTCACCTGAGTAATTATGAGCTGATGAACATTACCGCAGCACCTCGGCCTTGACCCGCACTATTTCCAAAGGAGATTTCTGAAGCAAGGGATCCTGGTGAAAATGTCCTGCTGCCCCAACCCCCACCCCTGTGAATCCTGGGGGCTGGCAGTGGGATTTCACCACCAGCACTTTCATATGCGGTGAGAGCTTCAGAGAAGAGATGATCCCAAGAGATGCTTATCCTAGACTGCTCAGGTAAATCATCGTGGTATGAGGCAAATGCAAAACGTTCATGAAAATGAGGGGAAATAACCTTTCCAAGGTAGAATCTGACTTGCAGCACCTGATAGTCTGGAGAATTTCCAGTTATTTAATGTCACTGGAGAGAGCCTTCTTGCTATTTAGTTCTGCATGAGAGAACTAACACCATAGATATCGTGATGGTCCTTAAAACATACTATTGAGATCAGGGAGAATTCTTAAAAGTATAAGATGCGTAATCATGAAGGCAGATGGTAGTTCATAAGGGCAATGATGATTTCAGGTGTATTCTGGTCTTCAGGTGCCTAATGCACGTTGTGGGACACGTTGCTGCTTCAGCCAAGCTTTGGATCTTCCATCTTAAGTGCAGCATTTTTGCAGCAGACGCTGAACGTGCACACCACATAGTGTCTGTGGCAGTCTTGGTCATATGGGACCACTCTTACAGCCAGGACTTATCTATTGACATAAGAAATTAACATTCCCCTTTGTTAAATACCCACCATTCTTTGGAGCCCGAGGCGCTCCCTTTTTGCTGTTCGCCAGAACCTGAAACGAATTGAGCAGAGATCGCCTTTTGAGTGGCCCTAAACAACAGGGGATCCTCTCATTCTTCTTGGGCCTTTCACGTTTCTTGAAACCTGTAGGTGCTGTTCCCTTTAAAGCGAGCACTTGCAGGGTGGCCTCTCGATCAGGGAGTTGCAGGCAGAGGTTCTTGTCACAGTTTGGTCTGTTCTGAAAGCAGCTTTCTTGCATTTTCCACTCAGTAGCAAGTGTGCACCTACAGTTCTACCAAGTTAGATAACTAACAGCTTTGGCTGGACATCTGGGACAGAGATGAGTTGCATTTGGTGGTCTTCAGTTTAACTGAATAAGAATGTTTTCTTGTTTCAGTTCCTTTGGCCTCTTGCTTGGGGGTTGTTTGGACATCTGAACCTGGCACACACCAGCTGCTTGTAAACTTTGCTTTTATAGCTCTGGGCTGTGCTGCAAATGGTTCCATATCATGTCCATGGCAATATCCCTCAGCACTCACTAAAACTACCCTTTGGTCGTATCTTGGGGCTGACTCATCTTCCTTTTCATATGCTTCTGTTGACTTTAGCATAGGAAACTTGTCTGGAGACAGGGATGCTTGCACACACAACTGTGGATCCAAAAGCCATCTTAAGACAGCTTGACTCTAATCAGGAGGTCCTAGAAAATACCCATTTCTCCTTCCCGTGAATTATAGTAATTGATGCACGGAGAATGCTCTCACAAAGAACTTTTACAAAAAATTAAGCTTGGATGAAAAGTCCCCTGATGTGAAGAAAACGACACCAACAACAATCTCGTGGGAATTTCACATCTGAAAAGTCGCTCTCTAATTAGAGCTGTGTGTTGCAAAACTGCATGTAGCCTCATTGTCTGGAGACGTCTTGTTGTGATCTGAAAAGGTCAAAATAAATGGTTGACTTGCTCCAAAGAAAAATGGTGATGGAAGTTTCGAAGGCCTTTTCAGACAGCAGTGATGGGAACAGCTACTCTTTAGGACTTACTTGTGCAGTACTTTCAAGCTAATTTTCTGTGCTGATAGTGCACCTTGAAGTGGGACCTGTCCCTGTGGGACCTGCATGTCTGCTGCTCTTTTTGATTTGCCTGCAGCTCCTCTGGGTTTTCCTTTCAGGATGCAGCAGCGGGGACAGGGTTCTCCACCTCCTTTCCTGAAGTCTGACTCTTTCCAAATACATGCTGGATTCCTGTTTGTGACAGTTTGTGCGTAGCTGCCCTGCTCTTTGAGCTCTCTGCCTGGCTACCTCTGGGGTCTGGTTGAGCTTCCTGGGAAAGTCTGCTGGAGTAAATGAGCTGCCCAGTATAGAAGCTGCAGGGTTATAGCCCAGTAGCTCTGAGAGGAGTCTTGTTTATTTGATGGGGCAATAATAGGATGTGGTTCCTTGTCCATTTGAGGGTGTCCCTTGTTTGCTCACTTCTGGGGGGACTTTCTCTGAATTTCAAGGCGCAGGGGGAGGCAGTTAACCCTGTCCATTTGCCACTGGTTTCAGAAAGGAATGAAATCCATCATGCTTATGCTAATTGTCCAGATAAGCCTAAACTGACTTCATTCCAGAAGTCTTGCCAAGTGCTAGAGCTCTCTCTGGCTACTCTCCCTCCCTGCAGGAAGTCCAGGTGTCTCAGTTCCCTTGAAGGGGGACAAAGTTAATACCCAATTGGCTGCCTTGGTGTAATATTAACAGGAAAAGCTGGTCAGCAGCGTGATTTCCTCTGTGTACCCCAGCTGCCCAGCCTGTAGTTTGTAAATAAGAGGTGGAAGTGTTGCTAAGAGAGCATTAACGGCAGAGCTAGAAGATAACATGCAGCTGCTTGTCCTCATCCCAATGCTGAAGTCCACTCAATCTCCTTTGTTTGCTCCACCAGGACGAGAGGCAGCACATGCTGTTTGTCTGGGTCATTGGGAAAGGAAGGGGATCTATAAGAAAATGTGAGCTTCCTCAGCCAATAAATAGCCCATCTGGGCTGCAGATTATGAGCTGTCTCCTCGTGCACAAGGGTTTGGGCTCACCAAGCAGCATCTCTACTGAGCTCTGCAGGTTGGGCATGCCTGGTCCAATGCAACAGCTTTCTGCCTCCTGCGTCCTCTGTTCCCGACTGGCAGAGGTTGTCACCTCTGGGGAAAATGACCCCTGTGCAGCACAGGGCTTTGAGTGAGCTGCTTGACCTGTGTCTAAGCACAGTTTCCAAAGTTGTAAGTTTGTATCTGTTAAATTTTGTTCTCTTTACTCTTACTGCAGTAAAAGAAAAGCTACGCTTGGATCCAGACAGTGAAATTGCCACTACAGGAGTTCGTGTCTCTCTTATCTGTCCGGTAAGTCTTTGCGATATGTTTTAGTCTGTTTTTGCCAAGAAACCCTATTCTGCTGCCAGCCCAGCTTTGCAAGCTAACAAACCTTTTTGCTTAGGAGAACTAATGAACCTTTTTGCTTAGAACTGCCTGGTGATTGCTTTGGGTGGGTTTTTATCGCTGATCTTCTGCTCTTTGGTTCAACAGCTAGTGAAGATGCGGCTGTCTGTCCCGTGCCGGGCGGAAACCTGTGCACATCTGCAGTGCTTTGATGCAGTCTTCTACCTACAGATGAATGAGAAAAAGCCCACATGGATGTGCCCTGTATGTGACAAACCAGCACCCTATGACCAGCTAATAATCGATGGGTGAGTACATCTGCTTCTCCATCCTCGACTCCTTTCTTTTCCCCGCTGGGTGCAGCATCTCGTCTTTTGCTCTGCGCATCTGACACTCGCCTCAAAACAGAGTTGGAAGCTTATTCTGCTGCTGCATGATTTTCTGACTTAATTGTCTCGGTGTGCTAGAGCAAGGCTTGACTGTTTGTCTGCCATTCGTAATGTTTTGGATGACACCAAAGTCTTTTGGAATTAAGCATTTACTGCCTCACTCTTTTCATCAGGCTCATGAACCCGCACAACTAGGCGTCACGGTTGACCCGTATCATGCTGCACGGAATAAACCACTTTATAAGCACCCAATAAGGTGATTTTTGATAGGAAACATCTCATTTTTTTGTTGGTGTGAGGTCCTCATCAGCTCACAAGTAATTCTTGGTGTGCTTTAAATGTGACTTGGGGGATCTTCTCTGCCAGCTTTTAAACTGAACATCATGCAGCGTATACCCCCCGAGGTGGAGGTACAAATGCAGTATTTGGGAAGATATTTTTACAGTCTGTGTGACTGTTCTGTAGAATCATAGACTGGTTTGGGTTGAAAGGGATCTTAAAGCCCACCCAGTGCTACCCCTTCCTCTGGGCAGGGACACCTCCCACCAGACCAGGTTGCTCCAACAGGTCCACGTCCTTCCAATTCCAGTACAATTCCTGTGACTGTTGTGACTATCTCGGTGTCAGGGATGGGAAGGATGTCTTGGTAGGTACTTTTTCTGTGTTTTTCGTGCCTGTAGGGGAAAAAGTAGGAGGTTCAAACCCACTGGGGGAACAGGATTAAAATTATTTGGAAACACATTCCAGGTTGGAATTGGAATCCAGAAAGGCAATCTGATTGCCTTTTATGAAGATGTAACCAGATGGATAGATGATGGTAAAGCAGTGGATGTGGTCCACCTCGACTTCAGTAAAGCATTTGACACCGTCTCCCACAGCATCCTTGTAGCTAAACTGAGGAAGTGTGGCCTGGATGGTAGGGCAGTGAGGTGGATTGTGAACTGGCTGAAGGAGAGAAGCCAGAGAGTGGTGGTCAATGGGACAGAGTCTACTTGGAGGCCTGTGTCTAGTGGAGTCCCTCAGGGATCAGTACAGGGACCGGTGCTGTTCAATATATTCATCAATGTCTTGGATGAGGGAATAGAGTGCACTATCAGCAAGTTTGCTGGTGACACCAAACTGGGAGGAGTGGCTGACAGGCCAGAAGGCCGTGCTGGCATCCAGCAGGACCTGGACAGTTGGGCGAGGAGAAATTGAATGAAATATAACAAAGACAAGTGTAGAGTCTGGCATCTGCGCAAGAACAACCCCAGGTACCAGTATAGGTTGGGAAATGACCTGTTGGAGAGCAGCGTAGGGGAAAGGGACCTGGGGTTCCTGGTGGGCAGCAGGATGCCCATGAGCCAGCACTGTGCCCTCATGGCCAAGAAGGCCAATGGCATCCTAGGGTGTTTTAGAAGGGGGGTGGTCAGTAGGTGGAGAGAGGTTCTCCTCCCCCTCTGCTCTGCCCTGGTGAGACCCCATCTGGAATATTGTGTCCAGTTCTGGGCCCCTCAGTTCAGGAAGGAGAGGGAACTGCTGGAGAGAGTCCAGGGCAGGGCTACCAAGATGCTGGAGGGAGTGGAGCATCTCCCCTAGGAGGAAAGGCTGAGGGAGCTGGGTCTCTTGAGCTTGGAGAAGAGGAGACTGAGGGGTGATCTTATTAACATTTATATTTATGGAAAGGGTGAGTGTCAGGAGGGTGGAGCCAGGCTCTTCTCAGTGACACCCAATGATAGGACAAGGGGTAATTGATGCAAGCTGGAACAGAGGAGATTCCAGTTAAATATGAGGAAAAATTTCTTCACAGTGAGAGTGACTGAACAATGGAAGGGGCTGCCCGGGGAGGTGGTGGAGTCTCCTTCTCTGGAGACATTCAAAACTTGCCTGGATGTGTTCCTGAGTGATCTAATGTAGGTGTTCCTGCTCCAGCAGGGGGATTGGACTAGATGATCTTTCAAGGTCCCTTCCAACCCCTGATATTCTGTGATTCTGTGATTGGAGGGTTTGTGGATCTCCCGGGCCTCTCACCATGGTTTCCCTGGGGACACCCAGTGGTGGTAGATCCCTCTTAGCAGACTAAGCCTGTGCAGCAGGACCTTGGGATGCTGAGGGGAGCCATGGGGGCTCCCTGCTGGGGGTCCCCAGCCCCCATTGTATGGGAGGGGACACCAATGCACTTTTCAGGCAACTGGAGTATACTGGGAGAGAACCAGCTTTTGGTACAGGACTTCTAGAGTGGGTTTGTGAAGGGCAGGCCATGAAGCATCTGTGTGTTTGGGTGTGGTTTCCCAGAGGTACTGCCTGCCCTGTAGTGGGCCAGAGCCCCACCAGCATCCTCATTCCTGGAATTCCCAGTGAGGCAGCTTCTGTCTCTTCTGCACGAGGAATATTCTCTTTTTCCTGTCTCATTTTGAACATGGTGTAGTTGGAGTAGTGCTGGAAAAGCACAGGAGGGAATTAAAGCAAAGTAAATTCCACAAAGCATTTGAAAAAGGGTGAGGCGAGAAATACATGTCCTGAGCCCTGCCAAGAGTTCTCTGGCCATGAATGGGGGAAAGGTTGTTTTAGACTTAACATGAAGTTGGTTTTCAGTCCGTATGGGAAAGGTGTTTCCTTTATATCAAGACTAGAGCTAGTTTGCTCTGTCTCTTTACCAGCAAGCAGAGCAGAGGGTTCATGAGAAGCAGGGAGAGCCGGAGCGCTACGGTTCAGCAGTGGAGGTGATGCTTGTTTGTCTGAGGGAGGTTTGGTACTTAAAATGTAGATTTTATACAGGATTTGATACTTCAAAATGCAGCTGTGTGCCAAGAGGATTACTCTGAAAACCAAGAGATCTCCCTCTCCTTATTGCAGACCTGAGGGACGGAGTCCTGAATGCAAACTGCAAAAATGAGCTGGGCTGTCAGCAGGGGCCACCTGAGGCAAACCAGAGAGCTGGCAATGCTGCTTGTCAGCTCCAGAAATATGGATTCCAGAGGCTATCTCTAGAGAAGAGCACAATAAATTGCCTGGCTTTTTTCCAGGATTAAAGGCAGGAAAGAGTGAATTAATGGGAACAGTAATTTCCACCCACAGCCCCAGAAGAAGCTTTGTTACCTCAAAATGCAAGAAGCCTGTTTCATGCACTGGGACCACTGACATCTGTATCGATGCTAGCCAAGCTGAGAGCAACCCTGAAGACTGGTGGAGCAAGATGCACAGTTCTTGGCTTCTGGAAAATGATCTCCACTCTCATGGCTGTATAATTTGCCTCTAAAGCTGATTCCTTCAAAAGTAGGGAGAGTTTAGAGCTAAACTGGTCAGGTGCATCAGCTCCCTTGGCACACCAGGCAGTGAAGTGAGCAGACGAGTCTCTGCCTGGGTGGTACATTCCCAGGACCAGGCTGACAATATTCTGAGGGTTGCTGCGTTGGCAGGTACTGATTTGATCCAGGAGTTGTGGCTTTTTTTCTATGGTCTGAAGCAGCCTAGGCATAGATAACCTGTTTGCTTTGTCCTCTGGCCAACACCAACAGGAAAATCCAGTTCCTTTGAGATCTCTAATGAGGCTGCTGAGACTAAAGGGATTGGATTGTGGAACCTCCACAGATCAGTGATGCAGTGTTGCTCTTGGATGAGGAGGAGGGGGAGATCATCACTGATGAAGGCTCGACAGAATACTTCGTCCCTGCTTTGTGGTGCTCAGGAGTGGGTTTCGATGCCAGTTTGGTTGGATGAAGTTGGTGCTCAGACCTCCATCCTGGAGGGGACCTGGCAGTCAGAGCTGGATGTTGTTAGCCAAAAAAGGGCATAGACTCCTGAGGAGGGAGTTGCTTGGCCGAGTCTAAGATCCTCTGGGCCTTGTCGGTGTTTTTGGAATCGCAGCCTTGGTGGTTGCTCTGCTGGATGACAGGAGTGTCTGTGGAAACGCATTTCCTACGTGAACGCAGAGAAAACAGAAACTTTCTCCCACTAATGTGCCACGAATAGTTTTCTTGAGCTTGTAAGATTTTTTGGTATTAGCTTTCCTTTATACCCAAGGCAAATGCTCAAGCTCAGGAGGGAGTATGGCCTCGCGGAGCAGTGGTTCCAACGGTGTGTCTGAATAAACATGCCAGGCAAATGGTGGGATGTAGCAGGATAAAGCAAATACTCCATTTCTGTAGCAAAATGGGCCAGAGTCAGGGCTCTCACTGGTGTCTCTGCAACAAGAGATGGCTGTTGCTGAGGTATCCACACTGTGGGTGTATTTACAGTGGGAAACACAGGTTTTTTTTCTGTTGCAGAAGATTGTATATATTGCTTTGGTGGCTACTGTAGAAGCTTTGGGGAAGAAAAATAGGAAGTATGTGAAGCACTGCTTGTTGGATTGCCGATTTCCTAATGTCACAGGATATTTTGTCTTTGGCAAATGCCTTGGCGTTGATCTACCTGCACCAACCCTGACACAGCTCTAGATGGGGCATCAGACATCTGTCTGGAAATGGTTCCACAGGCTTGGGTGAAGAGCAAGGCTGTCTTCTAATTGCATGTAATTAAAATGTTAGTTCATGGTTTAGGCACACTGGCAGAGAGGATGGGGATGGTTTGCATTGTCAGAACCTTTACTTGTTTTATAAGACAAGCCCTTGACTGCGAGGGCTGTCTGTTTGGCAGCTAGCTAACACCAAGGTTCTTTTAAATTTAGGGCTGTTTACGATGAAGATCCAGGTTGATGGCCCATCACTAAATGTCCTCTGCTGATTGCCTTAAACCTAATAGATGGCATGTTTTCTCCTGTTCAGGCTCCTCTCGAAGATCCTGACAGAATGCGAAGATGCGGATGAAATAGAGTTCCTGGTGGATGGCTCCTGGTGTCCCATCAGAGCTGAGAAAGAGCGGAGCTGCAGCCCTCAGTGCCCGATACTAGTTCTCGGTGAGTATCTCTGGGCCTGAAGACTTTAAATTGCTATGGGAAATGTGTAAGAATCGCAATGAGTTCCCCAACTGGTTTGGGAAAGCTGTGTGATGGTTTTGGGTGCTGAACAGCATCAAACAGGTTTGTCAGTTGATGCATCTCTGCAATGACCCCTGAAATGTCAAAACATCAGCAGCAAGACCAGCCCACAACAGCACTGTCCTTTTTTTTTAATGGGAAAAGAGGGTTTTGACCAGAAGGGCTGTCTGTTGGGCAGCCCACATGTGGTCAGGTCCCTCCAGCAGTGGTGATATCTGCTGGCAGAGCTGGCAGCGTAGTTGTGTGGCTGCCAGCTTTGGCCAAGCCAATTCCCTGTTCTTAGGCAGATGCCGTTGAGTGCTGTGGCAAGTCCTGACCCCAAAGACAGCATCAGGTTTGTGGCATCACAGAATGGTTGGGGTTGGAAGGGACCTCTGGAGATAATCTTCTCCAACCCCCTACCACACAGCAGGATCACCCAGAGCAGGTCCCACAGGAATGTGTCCCGGCGGGGTTTGCATGTTTCCAGAGATGGAGACCCCACACCATGTCTGGGCAGCCTCTGCCAGAGCTCTGCCACCCTCAAAGTGAAAAAGTTCCTCCTTGTGTTCAGAAGGAATTTCCCATGTTCCAGCTTGTGCCCGTTACTCTGTGCCCTGTCCCCAGGCACCACTGAGAAGAGTTTGTCCCCATCCTCTTGGCACCCACCCTTTAGCTATTGCTCAGCATCGGTGAGGTCCCTTCTCAGTCTACTCTTCTCCAGCTGAACAGCCCCAGGGCTCTCAGCCTTTCCTCTGCAGAGAGATGCTCCAGTTCCTCATCATCCTCGTAGTCTCCATTGTACCCTCTCCAGCACTTCCCTGTCCTTCTTGAACTGGAAGGCCCAGAACTGGACACTACTCCAGATATGGGCTCCCCAGGGCAGAACAGAGGAGGAAGATGACCTCCCTCCACCTGCTGGCCATGCTTTTTTTGATGTCCCCCAAGAGACCATTCGCCTTCTTGGCCACAAGGATACATTGCTGGCTCATGGGCAACTTACTGTCCCCCAGGATTCCCAGGTGCCTCTCTGCAGAGCTGCTTTCCAGCAGGTGAGCCCCTAATTTGTACTGGTATGTGGGGTTGGTCCTCCTGAAGTGCCTTGTTGAAGCTCATGAGGTTTCCCTCCGCCCAACTCTCCAGCCTGTCCAGGTCTCACTGGATGGTGGCACAGCCTTCTGGTGTGTCACCCACTCCCAGCTTTGTGTCACCAGCAAAGTTGCTGGGGGTACGCTCTGTTCCCTCATCCAGGTTCTTGGTTGTTTTTTTAGATGGCTTCTTGAGTGACCTTTGCTTCATGCACCCCTTTGCTGAGCACCCATGGAGACCCCTAAACTGGGCATGAAGTGTCTTAATTAATCCTCTCTCTTTTCCCTCACCCTCCCTCAGGTTCTTCAGATGTGAACGGGCTGCTGCCCACTCCAAACGGTAATGGAGAGAACGGTAAGGCCACTGCTGACGTGGTGGATTTAACACTGGACAGCTCATCATCGGAGGAAGATGAGGAGGAAGATGAGGAAGAAGATGATGATGATGAGGGACCCCAACCAAAACGACGCTGCTCTTACGAGAAAGGTTTAGTTTCTGCCTGCTGACTGCGGAAGCCCCTCTGGATCTTAGAATGGACAGACTTGAATACTCTGGTGCTTATTAAACTGGAGGAGGGGGAGAACACCGTCTCCCACCTCATCTCCCTTCCTCCCTCATCTCCTTTGACTTTCCTATTCCAAATTAATCATTAAAACAAGAGAAAAAGCAAGAAAAAAAAATACAAAAAAAAACATTAAATAAAAAAAAATCCAAAAACAAAAACAAAAAAAAACCAAACCACCCAAACTATTGAGCTGCTTCTTGGTTGGAAAACGACCCCACTCAAAGCCTGACCCTGAACTGGAGTCGGAAGTATGGAAAGTGTCTTAAACCAGTCAGTCGGGACCCGCAGCTCGCTGGTCCCAGCTGCCCTTCACCGGGAGGGTCTGACCGGGTGGAGTTCACCTGCCCATCGCCAGGACATCTGACTCCCCTGCATCTCCAAAGCCGTGTGCATTTTTATCGTCTTGTTAAATAACCATTCCTTAATTAATCTAAAGGTTTTTTGCTGGACGCGTGAGTCCGGGGTGGGGAGAAGGGGTGGGGGGTGNTAAAGAGACACGTTGGGAATCTTTTATCCTACCCTGAAGGGAACGTAGCAGTTGTGCGTAGTGACTTGTTTTAGTTGAGCAGAAGCCATGGGGAAGGGTGGGGGAGGGCTCGAACCACAAAATCTTGTTGTATTTTTGAAGTGCAATAACTTGGTGTTTTTGAAGACTTAAGAGAGAAAAGAGAAAAAGAAAAAAAA
>VZTM01028307.1:503196-581991 GCA_013400555.1 Jacana jacana | reverse complement strand
TGTTTCGTCAAGTCTTTGCATTCCATGCACTGGGATAGGTTATTCCCAACCCGAATGTTCTTCTTTATTTTCTGATATTTAGGCTGTAGTCTGTTGATCCTAATGCTATACCATTTCTTTTTAGCTGTATGCTGCTTCGCCTACCAGTTCTGCTATAGGACCTTGAATTAATGTCATTGCATTTGTTGTGTAAGTCTTGGTGGCTTTTAAAAGTGGTAAGGGTAACATTCAGATGCAGGTATAGTACTAGCACACTGCTACACTTCACAAGCTGCAACAAGCAGAACTGTCAGAGCTGAAATATGTGACCCCAATGCATTTGAGGTGGAGCCATCCACCAATTTCAGATCCAGATTTGCACTGTCAGTATAATTTTATGACAGCAAGTTGAATATAAGCCTTCAGTTTAAATGGCCATAGAGAAAGAAACTTCCTATGAAATGTGTGGACATGGCTGAACAGTGTTTGAAGGGTTAAAACTGAGTTTAAGAGAAGTCAACTGAGTGAAAAGAAAATTATTTTCTGGTTTGGTGGCCAAGCCGGAAGTACAGAGCTGGTTTGGGTCAAACAGAAATTCTGGCAGGATTGGGAAATAAGCTGTTTATTTCACCATAGCTTGAGAAATTAAATTTAGGTGGCCGGTGTTTCCTTTGAATGTCAATGTCATGTTTTGTTTTGAGTTATTTGATTCTATTTTAAAATAAATAAATAAATAAATAAATAAATAAATAAATTTTCTTGTTTTCTCTACAGGGCTGATCAATTCTTAAAAGAGTATGAAAAGGTTAAGGTTTCTTTAGGAAATGTCAAAGTGAAACATTTCAGTGTATTAAAAATTTTTTAAATGAAAATATCTCATTAGAACTCCTCCATTACCCATCTTTTCTGTCTATTTATTGCAAGGATTTTCCCCTAAGGACAAGGTAGAATACCAAAAAAGGTGGGTTAGTCAAATTTTTTTCCTAAATGAGGATGAAACAGGAAAGTATTCTGCACCCCTTAGTCTCTATTTTTGAAAGTCATTTTATCTTTCATCACAATGTTGTTTCCCTCTTTTAAGATGGACTATCAGTTCATCTTTTGGGTTCTCACTTTTAAAGCACTAAGTCCTAGACACATTTCTGCCATGTACACCACAATTTAGGCCAGTCTAAGACTTCTTATTTATAAATCTTCCGTAGCTCTAGGCAATCAGATGAAATTTGACTGCAGGTTTTAATGTCTCCAAAACTCAGTTACAGTATTTGTGAGTTTTGTTTTAGCCCAGAGTCTTTTTTTTCAGGAAAAAAAAAACAAACAACAACCCAAACATAAAAATGGTTGATGAACAAGATTTTGAAGCTTTGCCACAAGCTTCTTCAGTGACCTTAGGGAGAGCACTGAAAATTTTTTACATTGGTTCCTCATCTGTAAAATGGAGACAAATGACACTGAACCACACCACTAGGGGGTATTTTGAGGCTAAATTATTTAATGTTTCCAAGTCTCTCAATGCCTATAGTAGTGAGCTCAGTAGAAAAGCCTACATGTTACATAAACCCATTACACAGGCCTAGGCAATTAGAAGTGATAATAAACTTTCTCTATTTGTGTGCAGGAGACAGTTTTTAAATATTAATAGTGTGGGGGATTTGTTGATGTTGTTGTTTTTCCAAATGCCAGATGTGCTGCCTTTGCCTCCAAAGTGAAGAAGGGCAGTGGGAGTTCATCTGAAAAAGCAAAACCATTCAAATATTTACACACTACATTGGTACAGTGAGAACTTCGGCTTACCAAGAGTGGAACCAGCAACCCCCATTATCAACTTTGTAGAGAAAAAGCAGTCATTGTTAACCTGTACTGGCTTTTGGAGGTCCCAGACAGTATTGTTCACACAGGAGCTTTTTGTTATCAAATGAAAAAAGCAAAATGCAAGAATGAGATTTCCTGAGGACCAATGCCTCATCTCAGTATAATGCTAAGTCTCTCCAAAGCTCTTCGCTCTCCCAGGGATTTTATTTTCTCTTTCAGAGTACAAAGCTGCAGCCAGGAATTTGGCTGCCAACAGCATCCCTTCCTCCCCAGGATGCTGCTGTGTACTTCACAATTGAAAGCTGTAGCCAGAAACTCAGATAGCTCAATCCAATGCTGCCTTCACCATAAATTTCTGTTGTGTCCTCTTCCTGCATCCACGGCCAATCCTCTGATTTGCAGGATCACAGGATTTACTGTACCCAAGCACATTTCTGTTCATGGACTTTACATGAATGTGTTGTCATGCAAGCTGGGGATGGATGATGCTGGTGGACACTCAGGAGGAGGATGGCATAGGGACAAGAGCCGTGCAGTATGCACATGCAGCAAATCGTTTGGCTGCAGACTGAGGAATTCAGCCATCAGCCAGAAATGGAGCTACAGTTTTCATGTTTAGCCAACTCATATGGGCACAAACCAATGAACTTGCTTCCCTGGTCATGTCCTCTCCTCTGTTGATCAACTATGAAAGAAGATAAATAACCTGCACATGTGCTGACCATTTGGCCACAGGGTCTAAAGACAGCAGGACTGCAAAGACCTGTGCTCAGTCTATAATGAATCCATTGTCAAATGCTTACAGGCAATGTGGGTGCTATCAGGAGTAAAACTCAGGATGAGGACTTTGTCCAAAGTCACTAAAGTCAATGGCTGGTCTTCCAAGGACTACAGCAAGAGCCCTCTTTATGACCACAGTGAAGA
Organism: Jacana jacana; assembly: GCA_013400555.1. NCBI lineage: Eukaryota > Metazoa > Chordata > Aves > Charadriiformes > Jacanidae > Jacana > Jacana jacana. The sequence continues at coordinate 579,276 of VZTM01028307.1, read as the reverse complement.
CAGGTAAGTTGGGGCAGGAAGCACATTATTTTCCCCAAGGCATGCGATTTTCAAGAGAATGAGGCAATCACAGACAGCCAAATTATTACACATGTTTTTGAGAAGCTAGTGAACATGAGCAGACCATGTATGCTATGGTTCAATGGAACTGACTGTATAGAAGTCTTCTAAGTTGACTGCATCCTCTTCCAAGTTCAGTCAGTAGAAGTGCTCACACTAATTTCAAAATGACTAGAGGTTTGCCACAGAGTGACTACTGACTGTCACAACGGCACAGTTTTAGCTTACCTTAAGCAAAGGTGAAGAGAGCAGAAAAGAAAGGGGTGGTGGTAAGGTACAAAAGGACAGATCTTAAAGTCAGCTCCTGCTGAAAGGACCAGTGATGGCTGCACTTGGATGAGTTTTTTCCAAAGCACAGAAACAAAATCTCCACCCTGCCAAGACAACATGAGCTATCCTCATCCCGTAAATAGGAAGGCAGAACAAGCAGCCTCTAGTTGTCTTGCAATGGGTCTCCCTGAAGCTGCGGCATTCTTTACCTGTAGCCAAGCAGCTCCTGTAAAAGCTTCAGCTCTGTCCCACGCTTGCACTCATCAAAGAAATGTCTCCCAGTATGATCCTTGTGAGCAAAGCATCCTAATGATCAATGCAGGAGAATGGCAAATGTGCTCGGCACCACTATGTAAAGTCAGTTTTGATCCATAGAGCCATTCAAACCAGCACTGGTGATTAGTAAAGCATATTCCACAGTGCATGACATAAGCTTCCTCCAGTCGAAGAAAGGACTTAGTCGTGTCTCTGGAACAAATGCCTCCATGAATTTTCTGGGCCATCCATAAACCAGATTCTGTGATGAAATTTCTACGTTAATTCTAACCTCAGTGGGAACACAAAAAGGGCAAAGCTGTACGTATTAAACCTATGCATATCTTTCCTTGCTCTACACCCTGGGTATTTATACACTGTGCCATACAGTCTGTAGCTTTTAAAACAGCAAGAATGTCAATACATATTCCAGGAGAGCTGTCAGCAGCCCAGTTTTGGTCTAATAAAGTCATATCTTTCATCTGGCATTCTGCAAATAGCTCGAGCACATGCTAAAGGCACTAAGAGAGGTTGCAACTAATCTCAGCCAAACCTTACAGAAGATAATTGCCAAATCACTATCATAATTAATTAGTGTAATGAAAGATTCATTTTGATAGTCAATGGACATATCAATAAGCTAAAGGTATAATATGCTGTGTAACCTGAAATATTTACAAGGTTAATAATTGGCATGGATTCTGCAATAAGATACTAGTCCTTTCTTCTAAAAGAGGCTTCCCAGCATGGCTGTTCTCAGATCAAGATCTGGACTGTAGGTGCAGTCTCCACAGCCTGAGCCTATGGGCCTTTTTTTGTTTTTCTTAAGGCAACTTGGGCTCTTCAGCCCAGCTCACCTCTGACTGGCTTGTGACAGTGAAATGCCACCCTGGAGACAGAGGAGGGAGCCCAAGCAGCCAGTCCCAGTGGTCCTGAATTCACCTGGAGACAGCTGAGGCAGGGTGGGGCATGGAGAGCTATGGAGGAGTTTCTCTGCCTCTGAGGAACCGATTTGGTATCTGGAGCAGCTTTACAGGAAGGCAGTATGTGCAGAGCCCACTGAATTATTGATGGAAAACAGTAATAAGGCTTTGAGCTTAGTTTGCTGCTTTCTCCTTCTTGTGGGGGCAGTGGGGCAGGGGGAGGAGACAGCTCTTCAGGAAAGGGTGAAAAATAGGTTTAGCAGATAGTGTGTTTTCTCTCTAAAAATATTTCTGTGTTTATTCTAGCTTCATTCTTTTTTCTGATGGTCAAATCATTTTTCTGGTTTAGTAGACAGAAGTCACCAAGAATATACGTGGGCTTCTGCCAGTAGCTGCTGTCTCAGCTGTGATGTTTTCCAGTGGGTACTGACAAAAGCAGCAAACAGGGAAAAGGCATCCTTTGGGCTTCTACTTTTGGGGTTATATTTCCCTCCCTGTGGGTGTTTGGCATGGCTTTGAGGTTAAGGAAGGAGGTCTGTCAGCAGTATTATACAGTATGATCTTTCAGCTGCAATGTATAAATGAGAAAGTGAATGGCAAGAGTCTCAAAAGTTATTTATGACAAGAGTCTCAAAGGTTATTTATGATCAAGGCTGCAATTCCAATCTCTGTATTCTGGCATGGCTCCTCATGGAGATGTGATGGAAAAAAAAGACAAGAGGATTTTGAGCTTTGTGGGTGATGCCCTCTCATATTTTTTTTCCTTGACCTTGCTGTGCCTTCTTTCCAGGTACTAGACTATAGTGACTTTCGACCACTTCTATACCAAGTGTGGATTGTGCCCAGGCTATGAAAGGCTCTACTATCCCATTAGCAATCCCCTAAACTATCCTTGAAAATAATAATAGAGCTCACCATTTTTGGTTACAGGTATGCGTAGGAAATATCTGTGAATAAGGACCAAATCAAGATGAAGCTACAATATTTGGAGTTCAATGCTTTAGCTGTGCTTTAGGTCTGCTTAGATCTTGTTCAAAGATTTGGTTCTACCTTCAAGTATTGCCAACACTTACAGAGGAAAATACGAAAAGAGAACTCAACACCAAAAAACATCTCTTTGGTATATCTCAGAAGGGATACTTGGATGGTGTTTTCTTTTTAAAAAAATATTGTTTGTAAGTAGGATAGGCAAATGTAAAAGAGGAACAAAGGGTCCCCTCTGATATCACCTGGTATGGCAAGGACATCTTTCATAGAGAAGGGTGACTGCCTCCAACTTGCTGCTTGTGGACGGTCACTAGCCTGAACTCACTCGCAAGAAGGCAGTCCCAGAGCACACCAACTAGTCAGTATAAATGGCCTTTTTGCTTCTGTGGTCTTGTAAGCATTTGCAGAACTAAAGAATGTGCAAATTCTGCTTGAGGTCACCGCTTACTTTCTGGCTGCTGTATCTGCACCAGGCTTCAGTTGGTTTCAAAGAGTTTATAATCAACGTCCTGATTTATAATCAACAATTAATTTGATTTTATTGGGAGTTACTGCCTGGCTCAATGGCATAAGTCAGACACATTCTCAGAGATTGGCTCAGGACTCCTGTTAGATTTGCACTTGATGACTAGTCTGTCTAGGCAAGTTACTTTTCTCTTTGCCTCTGTTCCCAGAGCATCTTGTCTGTATTCAGAGCCAATGTGAAATCTCACCTCAGAACATGATAGCACTTTGTGGACTTGAAATCAGCTTTAGATAACTCAGAGACTTGTAAAAGGCCCTTATGATCAATGAACTGAACAGAAAAACCTCTAATCAACATAAAAATGTCTCTGAGGCTTGGGCTTCTAAAAATAGAGAAGGTATGGAACCTCAGCTATTTCACTGTGGATCTTGACACATTCATGGAAATAATTGTGACAGCACAGGTGTAAACCTGGAGTTAAAACTAGTGATGTGAAGACTGCAGTGTCAGATATGCTAATTTCTGGAAGGGGTCTGAAGGGAGGCTTTACTGAACTGTACTTACTGCATTTCATCTATGCTTCTCCTGAAAAAGAAAAGGAGTGGGTTGGTTATGTTTGGTTTTGGTTTTTTTTTTCTCCTTTTTCTCCATGGCTTTTGAGGTACCTTTCAGGTTTCATGGCTTATTTGGACCACATGAATCTTCCTGGGAAATAAATTTAAAGTCTTTAGTTCTTACCATCTTCCTTCAGAACTGGCGTTATAATTAGAGGCTGAAAGAAAGATTTAATTCAATTTACTGACAGGGCCTAGGAGGGGCCTTTTTTTACTCCTTTCCTCTTTTTGCAATGTTAGGTGATATAGATTTTTAGGATGATGCATTGGGCAGGTGTCTTGAGGAGATCTTGGCTTGAAGGACCTCAGTGGTGGAGAACTGTGAATTATGTTTCAAAGATTTGCAAAATCTTGCTACACAGACATCACACACCTATTGCCAGATATTGAAAATATTTATTGGAGACCTCCACACTCCATGTGTCTAATTGTTGTGAAGGTCCAAGTCACTGGCACCCTTAGGTCTGTGTTTTCTTGATATATTTTTGATGGGAATGGGGGTTGTACTTCAGGACTATTAGTGGACAGGATACCATACTAAGAAAATACTAATTCTTGTGGATGTTTCTAAGTTTGTTATCTGGTGCCTGGTTGTCTTTGCTTCCAGGGCTTGAAGGACTTGGAGTCCTTCACCAGTGTATAATACTATCTTGCACTGATAGTGTCCCAAAATATCACAAGTCCACAAGATTCTTGGTGTTGTAAAGGAGTAGCAAAGATTTTGGCTTGGGACATCACCTATACCTGAGAGCATCCCATTTCACCTGAGAAGAAAATTCTATAAGCATAATTCCTCACTGAAGGTGACTGGGAGCTGTGCAGGTTGGCATGATGGTGACTAATGTCTAAAGAGTTAATACTTTGTGAGTGAAAGGAGATACTCCTTACATTCATTTGCATGGTTGGGAGCAAGCCTGGACTATTCATATTAAATTACTCAAGCTTTTGACTTCATGCTCTTATCTGTTCCACCAGACTTTCTCTTGTGACCCCATCTTTTCCTACTCATTCGAATTTCCTGCCAAAAGGAGTGTGTGTAAGGGAATGCTTTTTGCTGCTTCTTGTGCTTTTCCTCCTTGATGAAATAATGGTTTGCCTTCAGGCTGGAGACTAGCAGTAAAATGACACAGGAATGGTAGCAGGTTTTTTGCTCTCTGTTGTCCATACTCATGATGTCCCATTGGTGATAGCAACAGTGGGAACTTTAAAAGAAGACGAGAATCCTCAACCTGGGGAGTGTGCCTTGAAGTAGCTGGTGGCCTTGGCTGAATTGTCTGCAGTTAAGCTCCCAGTGTTGCCATGGATGCAACACTGGGATAAATATGGGAGTGGGGGTGTGGATCTCTGGTCCAAAATAGCTTAATACTGTAGGCAAAACCCAGCAGCAGCAGAGGGGAGACGATCCAATTTATTTGAGCCGGGAATAGAGCTGCTTAGTTCTGCTGCCTGTACTTGATAGCAGAGGCAGTTGGTGTACTTGCTAGATGCATATAGGGTCACGACTGCCTCCTCTGCCTAAGGGCAGGCAGAGTGACAATATACTTGCCAACACACAAGGTGTCACATCCTTCGCCTGTAATCTGCAGTGACTTACTGTGTCCCTTCTGTGCTGTACCAAGTGACACTCCCTGAATGGTCCAGGCAATGTGAAAGGGATGTCAGGGCAGCCAAGTCTCCCATTATTGTCTCCTGTGATCTTAAATCAGCACAAATTTGTTGCATGTTGTAAATAGGGCAAATGTGGCAGGTTGGCCACTGCCTCCCTCCTCATTACCACATGCAACTACATCTTCCACAGCTCTCCTCTCATGGAGGGTCAAAGGTACACTAGATGCAAAGGTGATCTTTTCCCCTGCTCACCCCGACCTGCCAGCATGTCCCAGAGAGACAGGAAGGGAGGGAGGGAGAGTGCAACTCCAGTCTCTTGTACCATGCCCCTCCTCTCATGTCAGAGAACTTTTGCAGAGCCTGGCCAGTTCTCCTCATACACTGCACAGAGCTGCCTTCACTCTCCCTCCCATGCTCCCTGTGCCATGGCTGAGCAGTTGAAAAGACACAGGAGAGGGCTTCTACGACACACAGTCTGCACTACAAGGAAACAGAGGCTCTTCAGAAAGTACTTAGAGAGGATTGGTGACTCTGAGTTTCCACAGCAAAAAGAAGAAATCCATGCAGGCATATCCTCAGCTCTTTTCCATCTCCTTTGCAGTGTACGAATATGGGCCCGCCTGGTGATACCCCAGCACGGGCCACCACCAAAGCTCCAGCTCTCTGAGAAGTGACCTGTAAGCAGGGCTTTGCTGAAGTCCTCTAAATCTAGGGAGAGGCTCCTGTAGTCCCACTGATCCTGCCTCTCTCTCCTCCTGTGAGATTGTGAGAGATTTCACAGCTGACACAGAAAATATGGTTAATTTCCAGTCACACAGTGTAGGGCTATTCACTGTTGTCCCTTTACCTTCTGTACTCTGCACACATGTTGGAAAATGGGATTATATCCATTTACCCAGAGGAATGAGGTCTCTAACAAGACACAAAGTCACAGAATCACAGAATCTTCATGGTTGGAAGGGACCTTTGAGATCATTGAGTCCAACCATGAGAAAAAAACAAAACAAAACAAAACAGGAAAAAAACAAAAACCCAGCCAACACTCCCCCCTCCCAACAACAGCAACAGAAAAAAAAAAACACCCCCACACCCCAAAAAAACACCACCACAACAACAACCACCCCACCCAACAATCTCGGGCAGTAGAGCATGCCCTGAAGTGCCACATCTACATGTTTCTTAAACACCTCCAGGGACGGTGACTCTACCACCTCCCTGGGCAGTCCATTCCAGTGCCTGACCACTCTTTCAGTAACATAATTCTTCCTAATATCTAACCTACCCTCCCCGCCCACCCCCCTCCACCCTGCTATGACTTCGTACCCTTTCCCCCGGTCCTGTCATTATTCACTTGGGAGATGAACAGTACAAAGAACAGTACACTGAACAGTATTTCCAGTTCTTGCTTGTGTTTACTGCTGAATGGGAAGAACAGCTAAGAGTGGCAGAAAGGATGCTGAATTTCCACGTGCCTCCACTAAGTGAACGATTTCAGAACAAGTTGTTCCCGAGTTATTACATCAAAGGCTTCAAACTATCTGCAGCACAAACACGCCTACTTTAGGCAAATGAGCCTTTTGTTCACTCAAAACTAAGCACTTCATTCAAGTATCAGCTCTTCCACATCCTACAGTCCCTGAAGCTATGGATGTAAAGAATAATCCTGCAAAGAATGCTGAAAAAGCCTCAGACAAGTGCTGAATTCCTCTCCTGAGCAATGCCTTAACATTGCTGGTGAGTGGGATGGCTCTCTTGCAACCTCAGAATCTCAGATTTGGAATTTGGGGATAGGAAAAACTGAAGTGTCCAGATTTGTTGGAGTTGGGGCTGGATCTGAACCTGTTATACGCTGAGCAGCTTTCTGGATTTGCTTATACTGGAGAGGCTTGAACAATCTAACTATTGATGCTAGCCCAGCAGCAGCTCACACAAATGCTGCCATGCTTAAGGGTAAGAGCACAGCTTATGAGAAAAGCCATAGGGTTTGTGATAGTCAAGATCCACTAGTCTGGAGAACTGGGAGGAAATTTATCTGGCTTCTCAGATAAGAATCAGAAGTTACAGAGCAGGCTTGCATGCTACAGGCTGGATGGTTGCAGCTGTCCCTTCGAGATCTCCCTGGACTTGAAATCTTTCACACTGGGGCAGTGAGAGGCATGTGCTAAGCACAGACCTATTCACATAATCTTGTGGCTGCAGAGAGCTAACTGTTTTGCAATCTTGCATTTCCATCTGCCTTCAAACTTAATCTGAAAACACCTGCTCAGATAACCCTCTCTTCCCCCCCACCCCGCTCTTGTTTGCTTGATATATGAAGGCTTCAATTCTTTGTATGAGGTTTTAACAGAACTGTCTTGCTGCTTTCTGTCACTTGCTTAGCACTAGTTGTAGTACATCACTTGGGCATCTACAGGAGACCCATCATTCAGTGTAGTACAAAATTGAACTGTGCAGCAATGTGTTTTGTTTACAGGTATTGTGAATGAGTCATGCCAGGTCAGAAGGAGAGAGAAGAAGAGAAAGAAAGGAAAACCCTATTAATGCATTCTGAAGTAACTATATCTGCTCACACCAAGAGTTTGCAGTACTTCTTGGAGAAAACGGGGCCAATGACAGGTCACTGTCCAGGCAGTGGGCTTGGACATTTCTCCATGCAGGAGCTTCATGGCAGAGGGGGAGGCACCCTTGGAGCAGGCACCCCTGCTCATCAGGTCCCCGTCCTTGGAGAACTGCTGTCTGTGGGGCAAGTGAGCCAGCCCCTCTATGCGCCAGTGCAGGCTTGCTTCTGGTGTTCTGTCTTCTCCTTTTCAGCAGTACTGACAACTCTGGAAACAAAATCCCATCCCCTGATAACAGGCCAATTCAGCTGCAGATTCCTTTGTGCCTCTGCCAGCAGCACACACCAAATGCAGAGCTTGAAAGAGTTGCAGTGTCCAAGGCTCTGCTTCCATTTCCTCTGAACTCTCCCAGTGATTCTTCTTTCAGGATGAAATTGCTCATGCTTAATCTAAGCCCAAAGGGTTTGTTTAGGAGTTGTTGGATTTTTCTGACAAAATTGATCTGGCTATTTCTGACTTATGCAAGGGGAGGAATATTTTTTTAAAAACAGACTGAATATTTTTTTGAAAGGAATATTCTAAAAATCAAGCTTGCCACAGATTTACAAAATTAGATTTTAATTTTCATATATATATTTGAATCTATTAGTAACCATGTTTTTTTCAGAAGTGTTGACGTCCCTTAACTAGTGAACTTGAAATGAACTGCAAGCACTAGCATCTCAGGAACACTGATTTTTTCTTCACAAACACTGGGGGAGTGAAGAATTGCAAATAGGAATCTAGCCTTACAGCTGCAAGATGTATCTCAGAAGCATTTTCCACTAGCCATAACTTCATCAGCATCATTTTCAGCTTATCTTCACTCTGTCCACCAGCCCACACATGTATCTGACCTATTCAATTGTGCTTCTTTTCTCCAGACATGCATGCTCTGCCCTGTCCTGCCCTGCCCTCACACCTTGATGCCAACATGCCCACAGAAACCTTGTGGCTCAGCAACAGTGAAAAGATACAGGTATGCCTTCTTTCCAGGCAGACTCCGCTTCAGCCTTCAGTCACAGGTTGCAGAGAAGCCTGTGTGCATCGCACCTTGATTAATGATTTCCAACTTGATCTATTCACTCACAACGTAGCTAAAAGTGCTTGCCCAGGCAAGAAATTTTGTTAATGGAAGGTTAAAACAGGAATCTTTTTCCGCTAGAAAATACCAGCTTGGAAAAAAACTTTGCCCAAGGGATTGGTATGGCATGCTTAAAAATTTCCAGGAAAATATATCTTCAAAAAGACTTTTAGAAGCTTTTTGTCAGTGACAATGTATGCTAACTGCAGAAAAGGGCTGATTATTTTCATACAGGTTTTAGTAGTGTTTAAAATAAAATGTGTTTGGTCAAACTTATTTTGGATTTTTAAATTCTCCAATTTAATTTGAGAATTAAATTCCTATTCATTTTGGGCTGAAGGAAAAAATTAATCAGCATTAGATTTATCTTGCATGCTTGAAATGTAAGACAAATGGAGCGTGCTCTGTCTGCAGAACCTTTTCCTTCCTCTCAATCACCAAGAACTTTTGAATTCATCCAATTTTAGTGAAACAGCATGGAGAGAAAAGAAGTTTTGCTCTCTTTTGATACAAAGGCTGCAATGTGAAGCACCTGTTCCTGAAAGTCAGAGAAGCTGCTTGCAGCTGAACGTAGCCCAGAGGAAAACAGACTTTGCTAATCTTCATGAAATGTGTGAACATGGCTTCTGTGGTTGTGAGAAAGACTTTGGATCCTGCTCGGATTTCATATGTTTAAATTAGGATGAAGACTAGGAGTTATAGGTAAGGATGACACTACTGCACGGAGTCATCTGGAGAAACGGAGTAACTGGGAAATACATCTCTGGTTGACACCAGCAACAAAAGGAGAGCACCTTCGTCTGAAGATATGCATATGTAAAGAAGTTATAACCTCAATAAATACACATCTATCACAAAAAACAAAACAAAACAAAACAAAACAAAAAACAAACAAACAAACCAAAACAAAAAGTAGTATGCATGACTAAGGAGTCTGTGGTTTCTACCTCTGCTTTCCTTCATGATCTCAAACAAGCTGTTTCATTTCTTTCCTTTTGGATATCTTTGTTAGGAAGCATGGACTTCTCACTAGCATGTTTATTCAGGATCTATCACAGTGGGAGGCCCTGGATGTGACTGCAATACAAACAACACTGACAAATCTGTGTTTCCATGGTAGGCTAAAAATCTCTTCCTTCTGTACCAAATAATGGCAAGGGTAAAAAGTACTTACTTTACATCCATAGATCAAAAGCCTTCCTGAGCACTTCCTGTAAAAGCCTTCCTGTAAAGTGGCACTGACTTAAATTGTGCTATGTGAATTGGCAGCCGGTTGTGGTCTGAACTTTTATCTCCTGGATGCTAATTTTGTGAACGCTGTCAGTTTCTGTGGGAGGAAAGACGGTAAATCTTCTGTACACTTTTCCTAAAAAAATAAGGATACATCTCTGAGTTGCTATGTCCAAAGATAAATAGTTGCACTGATTTTTACCCATACCGTAATCCAGCTTTTGCATCCTAAAATTCAGAGGAGCTGTTCCATGATGGAAGACCAATCCTTAGTAGTACATAAACGAGTCAGTGTTTGCTAAGAAAAAGGGAGGGCATCCTCCTCCTTGCAAATATAAAATGGCTTTGCCTTTCACTGCATTTTAGAACAGTGCAAATACATACTACGTGTCTAAACCTTCTGTCCTCTGCTGGAGAAACATGGGTACATCTTACATCATGCGTCTAAATCTGGTTCCCTGGTGTCCTCCAGAGTGATTCCAGACCATGGCATAGGTCTGCTTCCACTCAACACATAGATGTAGCTTCCAGAAAGTGTGGCCCTCAGTGCTCAACTCTACACACGTATGCGCCGGACTTCACGCAATACCTGTCTCTTCCTCTGGATTAAATTGCTTGCTTTCTGTGAAAAATATTCTGCAGCTTTTCCCCGATCAAAGTACAGTTTTTTTGATTCTCAAATAGAAAGCAAGAATTCCCAAGAGAGTCCTTAGGCATGAATAGGAACATGACAGGTAGAAGAGTTTTGCAAGACCAGTGAGAAAGCTGTTAAGTCTCACCTTTCCTTGGCTTGGTTAAGAGCGATTTATTTCTCTGCTGTGATGCTTGTTTGGGGCACATAGTGCTTTTTAAGTACTGCCATCAAGTTTTCTTAGTTTGAAGCACCTGAGTCTTGAGGGAAACATCAGTCTTTCAGGCCTGCTACTGTCTCTCTTCCAAACACAGTTTGGAAAATGGATTTTTTTTCATGACAATCTTCAGTAGTGTCGGAATGAAAATACTGCAACAGCCTTTAAGCATAAACTTCAGCCTTATCTTGTTTTCAGCAAATGGAAACTCTCTTCTCATGAACTATCATCTGTATATTACTACTTGATCTTGATGTCGCTGCCTCTAGGCTGGATGTCATTTTTAGACCCAGCCAAGTGTCCCAGCCAGCTGACTCCATCCTTCCTTAAGACTGGGGCTTTCCTTGTTTCCAAACCAATGTAAGATGATACTGTCTTGTTACGGGATATGACTGCCACCATGCTACAACCACAAAGCACATCCTCTTTCCAAAGGTATGGCTATCTCCATTCCCTGATTCCATATCTGAAGACTTCACACATGCTGACTCTACCCCATGCATTGTTCCAGACCTTCAGATACAGGACAGTAGTTCTTAGAGCTCTGTGCATCCATAAAAGCAGTGGTGCTCTCTCTGGAATTGGGAAGAATTTGTGTCACTTTCCAGACTTCCTCTTCCTAAATGTTACAGTTCAAGGACACCTCTGATCATCCCAGCAAGCATGGGATGACCCCTCTTGCAAGCTCTGCTTTCTCTTAGCATGTCCTGTGACTGTAGATATCCCTACAACATCTCCCTGCAATGTTCCTCCCGAGAAGGGAACTGTGTGCTACTTTGACGTTTAGATTCTGGCTTAGAGTTGCAGGAAAGGGCTGAAAGATCCATCTCCCTCTTGAAGCTGGATGGATGAACTGAAGCAGCAGACAGAGCCTGGAGGGAGAAAGGAAAGAACTGGTATGAATATTAAAACATATAAAATATATACTATGTGATGCATCTCTCTTCTCACACATCCAATGATCATCTATCCTTTCTCACTCCCCTCCCCTCTGCTCTGCCTCTGTCTATGGAGTAAATGTTGGATTTACATTTTCAGTCTATTTAAATCTCTCATTTTTGCTGCAGTGTAGCAGGGGAAAAGCCTTAACTCTCTGTTTGCTGTGCTGCATCTGTTGAACAGTGGAGGAGTGTAGAGCTTTTCTCCAAAGCCATCTTAACTCTTTCTGCAAACTTTTGGTCTTTATTCCCTATAAACCTGACTGGGAAGAAGCCACTGAATCTACCTGAAAATGTACTGTACTTTTATGAAGCCAAGACCTCTTTTCCACCCCTTTACATCTTTAAAATAAAATGTTTCAAATACTGCCCTATTTTTGGAAGCTTTGCAACAGAAGTCCATTTGCATCTATTGGGTTCCTGCAATGCTAAGGAGTTAATGCACTCAAGCATCGCATTTAAAGAGGTTCAGTGGTGCAGTATCTAGTCTTGCCATTATTTGTCTGGGAGATCCCAAGTGGAAACAATGTGAATGTGTTTTGCATTGAGCCTTCTGTCATGAGTTGGCAGGGCTAGGGTGCATGAACTCTAGACCTGTGCCTGCGCTGTAACTGTTCATGCCCTTGTAGATTCTGGATAAAATTGCAAAACCTTAAAATTCTGCCTGAATAGAATTTTTTGGCAACAATGCTAATATGTCTGAATAGAATGATGCATTATAAATGTGACAGTTACCTTGTTCCGTGTGGGTGTGCAGGAATCCTCTTCTTTTTTTTTTCTGTCTTGCAGCAGGACACTTGTGAGTTCTCAGGAATGGCTAAAGGAACCAGGAACAAGGAAGAAGGCTGAGGCTACAATAATCTGTGGTATTCAGGTTATCCTAGATTTGGGGCCCCTTTTAGATTTGACTTAGCAAAAAATTAATCTAGCAAGAGCTTTGATGTTGGCTTACATCATTCCTGTCCCCTTTTCAACCTTCCTTGCAAGCAACTGCATGCAAAAGGGGAGAGGGCATGGATGGTCTTAGGCAGATGTGTCTCTGAGGCCGCACTGCAAGATCTTACTGGGATCTGGAGGGACATTCTATCAAGAAATCAACAGAAGGTATGACAACTTAAGTTATCAAGCCTTCAATAGCAAGTGTTGTATGTCATATAACACTGAAAAGCATCTCATGGCTTGGAAGGATGCAGTCAGCCACCAATATCAAACACTGACACAACAGTTAGCAGCGATGCTTCAGGAATAAGTAATCTGCCATTGTCTATTTTCCACTTGGTATAGAAACAGGAGCAATGAAACATCTGTCTGGTCCCAGCCCAGCGGGCATGGTGCTGCCAAGGAAAGGATGATAACTGGCTAATACTCTAACAACCACAGCTTCCACTGTACTGTGTGATTCTATGATTCTATGGTCTCAACTGGTAATATGGCTCAGTGGGAGTGACTGGCAGGAGCATAAGAGTAAAACAGGAACCTTGTCCTGCTACTGAGCAGATCCTACAGGACTCTTGAACTCCACTGTTGTATTACCACACATACAGAGACCAATTCAAGCTCTGAAAGGCTGCTCATCTCTCCCTGGCACGTGGTCAGAGGAAGAGCAGGGCACTCCTGCCTCTCCTGCCAGCCAGGGTACAGAGAGAGAAGTCCTTCCTGAGCAATTCCCTGAGCCGAGTCCTCTCCGTACCAGTCTGAAGGTAGAAGAAGGTAGAGATGAAGTATAAGGCCTGCTGTCTGATCAGCTGGGAGATAGGGTCTTTGGCTGAAGAGAAACAGGAGAAGCCCTCCATCTTCCTCTTCTGCCAGAGTTTGCAGTGATCATTTCCAGCAGATGCTGTTGTTTTAAGATGTGATTTTGACACCTGAAGTGCTGGGTTACATTTCACTGATTCTTGTATTGTGGCTGTACCCAGCCATTGCATGCTGTATTGCAATAATCTCTGTTGCAGACATACAATAGCAGGTAGGTGGCAAGTAAAGCTGCAAGGCAACCCAGTATGTAGCTGAAGAATAAAATAGTGACTAACTCATGGGTCTTCATAGATCACTGCCCAATATGTGCGCTGAGTGTGGGATGGGCTCTCTGTACACTGCGGTAGGCTGGGTTTATTAAAGGCCTTGGTAAAATATACATGCAAGGTGAATTGTGCAGAGATGCAAAGAGGAAGAACGTGAATTAAGCTTCCCCAAACAGGTTTAGGTCTAAGTGTTTGCTAACAAGCAAGCGCTTGACTTGGCAACATTAATAATTTTCTTTTATGGTAGGTTTATATATGAGCAAGAGGGAAGATGAATCATTTTGCAGAAATAAAGTCAAGCACTTGCGATGTTGAGAATTGGCTTGGCTGGTTAGGGAAATAAAGGGCCCTTCAATCAGGGAGCGGAGAGCTAATTGTCTCATTAGCTTATCTGCCTGGGTTGTATTCCCCTGAGGAGAGGGTGGGAGATGGAAAGGAGACAAATGAAATAAATGAAGCAGTCCTCTGGGAGGAGGATTTTCCATGAGAAGAGCAAGGGGCTAGTGGCTATACAACAGCTTGCTTTTCTGCACTGGCTCCAGTGCTTGGCTGCTTAAAGATGAACATTGGAAAGCGATGGGAAATGCCCTGGAACAAAAGGACTAGGGAGGGGTAAAGGAGCAAGACTAGGGGGATCTCTGCTCTCTCGGTTTCAAAGTTCCATGCTCTACTCTCTCTTCCAGGAAGGCCTGCAGTGACAGGATGAGGAGCAATGGCTTCAAGCTGGAGAAGAGCAGATTTAGACTGGATATTAGGAATAGGTTCTTTACTATGAGGGTGGTGGACCACTGGAACAGGTTGCCCAGGGAGGTGGTTGAGGCCCCTTCCCTGGAGATATCAAAGGTGAGGCTCGATGAGGCCCTGGGCAACCTGGTCTAGTTGAGTGTGCCCCTGCTGACTGCGGGAAGGTCAGACTAGATGACCCTAGAGGTCTCTTCTGGCCTGGACCATTCTAGATTAAATGATTCATGTGGTTTTAGTATCTTAACATCATGATATTATGGCTTTCATATTGAGAAGTATTTAGCAGACTTGAGAGACCATGCTAAAACTAATACCTCTGGAATAATCCCAGAACCTCTTGCCAAAGCCACAGGGGATCTGCTTGCACTGCTACATTGGCATTTCTCCCCAAAATATAGCATCCTGGGAACTATATTACCAGTGTGGTATTTCCATACTTATATAGATAACTCTAGGATTTACCATTCATATTGTGCTAGATATTGCAAAGTGTTCTAACGCCCCTTTAGTGCAAGGAAGGAATGTAACACAAGGGGCCTTTCCATCAACTTTAGACTAAGATCTTTGCACTAGCAAGTTTATATTCAGCAAGACATATCCTCTGTATTTTTTTCAGATCTACAAACCTACTTGCATGCTTGAAATGTCTTCTTGGGTGTTTTGGTTCTTTTCCTTTTCTTTTTTTTTTTTCTTTCTTTTTTTTTTTTTTTTTTTTATTTATGGAAAGGGACTATTTCTAGAGTTGCTTCAGAGCTTCCGTAGAAGGCGTTGAATGCTGAATCACAAGATCTATTCTGCCATCAGAACTAGCAGCAGTGTCTTTTGGAATAGCTACTCTTGTGAAACTTCCATGCAGACTCTCTCTTAAACTGGAAGGAAGTGAATTTCAAGGGCTGTACTGCTCAGCCTGCAAGCCCTGGGGCTGTGGGCAGAGGAGCTGTCAGGAGATGTGTTCTAATCCAGACCTTCACCCAGCTTTGGTGGTTTGCTGAATACCAGCCGCTGAAGTTAAGCTTGCTCCTGAGATAATATGTCATTAGTCCCTGTGGGTATCAACTTATAAGCTTATAGGGAGATACAGAAATAAAAGGAACTTTGTAGATACCATTTATATGAATGGCTGTGAGTCAAGTTTCCTGTGAGTCAATGGATACTGACTGCTGAGATAATTCTCCAAGCTACGTGTTCTCTGCAGAACCTGGAACTGTATCTGAGCTGAGCGTTTCCAGAGAGCTTCCTGATATTATCCACCACCATCATTAAATAGTCCAAGATCATCCTGAAATGAATAAAGATGCACTCTCCTAACCCCTGTACTCAGGGACATCTTGCGGTGTTGCATTTCTGAAATACCACCTGAAGGAGGACTGGCTTCAAAGAATGACCTGATTGGGGGGGAAAACAAATTGGAATGCTTTCCAGTTTTGACTTATAAAAAGTTAAGAAACCAACCGATTTCCCTTGATAAAACTTTATTGACTGCTTATTTGATGGGAAATTTGGGATTTAATGTTCTAGTTTGGAATGGGAGGGATAAGGTGGGGACTCATTCAAATCTGAGGGTACTCACAGCAGGAAGTCATTTGCTGTCTAATTCCACTGATTTCATTAAGTGTAGAAAAGGTTTCCAGCTTTTTAATAGGTGGTTGCAAAAAATCCAGCCAGATCATTCTAACTAGTATTGGTCAATGTTTAAAAATGTCATTATGATTTCAAAGACAGACCCTCCAGGAGAAGGGCTTCTTGTGAGATTTTCTCAGAGGCACCATCCTTGGTGACTTTGCTTCCTTTGATCTGATAACAAAAGTTACATTTTGAAAACCAAGGTGCCCAATCCTGCCGATATCCATGGAGTGGAAGCAATGTCCACAAAGCAAGCTAGTGAGAAATAAACTGCTCCACCTTCTCTTCTCATGCTGACAGCCTCTCAGAGGGATACAGGCCTGTTTCTATGCCATCTGCCATTTTATCTGGTTTTTCCCTACCCGTGTATGTGTCTGTGTATGTCTTTCTAAATCCCTTTGCCTTCTCCAAAGAGGAAAATGTCATGATAACAGGGTGTGTGGGGGTAATACAGGCTTTTGGAGTCTGCAACCATATTGGGCTGTCATCCAGCCCACCACTGATCTCAAAGGGAATGAATTCACCATCTGTAGAGAGTCCATGTCTCACTGCAGCCATCTGTTAAGCTCCTCAGCCCACTTGCACTCTGAACAATGGCAGTGCCTTCCAGAAATCCTGTAGGAGAGCATCTCTCCCTCCCTCCCTCCTTTGGGTGACACTCAGCACACTGTGCTGCCTCTGAACACAAGTATCAGTGGTTCTGCCAGAGAGGCAGCTTTTCAAGGCAAAACTATTTGTGTTCCTAATCTGAGCATCATAAAGAGCGTGAAGAGCTATGAAAAGCTGCCGTGAAGTTCCTGAGGCTCTGGGACTCCTAACTTCCTCATTGCCCCATTGTCTTTGGAACATGAAGAATCTTGTAAGTCATTGAGCTTACCGTACATAGATGGTTCTTCTCAACCCTCAGTTTGAGCAGGACAAAATAACATAAATACCACCAGGATCTGCAAAGACCCTGTTTGCCTTTTCATGGAGAAGACACTGCAGAAGAAATCTTGGCAGCACCACATCGTTGACTTCAAAGTGGACCTGATGCAGTCTGCCCCTGCCAACCCTGTTATATTCTGGTCCATGCTCCAATGGGAATCCTCTATTAATCAATCCTTCATTCCTGCAAGCACTCCTATTTACCACTCATGCTGTAAACTGCCAGCCACTGGTAAAGCAGAGTTTAAGTACTCAATGATTTCCAATGTCACAAAGGCAACCTAGATTTTGTTCTTATTAAAAGGCTTAGTCTAACGCAAGCTCATGAAATCAGGCTATTCTTTCAGTGACTCTTTAGGGATGACTTAATTCAGACATCTCTCTTCAAATTCGTTACTGCACTGACCAGTCAGCCACATCGCCTTGATAGAGGTAAATCAGAAACTGATCTAATCTACTGGTGATGGCTTCTCTCCAATGGCAAGGACTTCAGCTGGACCTAACACCAGAAAACTGAAACAGCATCAGACAGGGCTGGCTAATTCCTCTGTTCCCACATGTCATCTTGGCTTACTTCAGCTGCCTCCTAAGAACTGCTGCCACTTCCAAACCACGCGATCCCTGGGATTGCAGGGTGTTCCCAGATATTGCTATGTAATTCCTGTCTTCCTCCTACCCCCACACACATCACTTGCCAAAGTCTGGAGGAAGGAAAACTTTTCAATTAACATTTAAGAGAGACACTGCCTTTATTTCACAAGAACAGGAGTTTGCTCTTTTTGCTGTTTTTCCACCACCTCCATCCTTTGGTGGAGACGAAGTGGGAAGAACCTCTCTTTTCTACTGTCTCACCTGCTGCTGCCTAATCTTTGCAATCGCATACCAGCCCCGGGGCAGCTGTCTCTCCGAACTCTAGCTTGGGAAATGTGGGCCTCACAGAAGATAACACAGGGGACAAAACTCAGCTCTGAACTGAAATAGGGAAGAAAGATCTGTGGCCAACAGGGAACAGGGCTTTGCTTGCAAAGGAGAGGGTCCCCTGATAGAGATGTCTTCTGCCACTGTATTCTACTGTAAACAGGGGAGAGAATGTTCTGTCAAAAAGCTGTCAGGGAGTCAGAAAAATATTTAAAGAAGCAGATTTCCTCCTGAGGACGAGGAAATACTGCTCAGCACTTGACAGTGCAGCTGGTAGTTCCCAGCCCCAGGGACAAATACCCTTGTAGCCCCTGTATCCAAAAGACAGTGAGAGAGGGCAAGGAGATGAAAACAGAAGGAAACAGCCAATTCCTCCATACAAACCATCATGCCTAGATGAGGATCCTATAGCTAAAATGCACCTAGATAGAAATAGACCTTTCTCTCTGCAGCCTTCCTGGGGAAAGAGGGGTGTGTGCCTAGAGAACTCAACCCTCTGTCAACTACAACCTGCAATGGTACATGCAGACATGAGCTGAAGGGCTACTGGACATGCCTTGCTACTTTGGAAAGTACACAAGGTTGTCCCCATCAATTTACATGAAGATTTTTCCAAAGCCAGAGTCTGAGACTAGATCATACACATGAATGTACTGTCTGAAGGGGACTTCCTGTAGGGAAAGGAACCATGTATAAGAAAAGTGCAGCATTTAATATCCCAAAAAAGAAATGGGTTTCTAAACTCATCTTGGCAAATAGGTCTCAACCAACCTGCCAGGTAAGCAACTTGGTCTCTATTTGACAAGCAGCTCGTGCAGCCTGAGTGGCTAAAATCCAGGCCAAAGCCACACCTGTGTCCCTTGCTAGGAGATGCTGGTCTAGCTCTTGTCTACCTGAGACAGTGTATGTGAGCTGGCCAACTAGCTATCCAGGGAGACGAGGAAAGGATGTTTTCATGCTCTGCAAATGCCATTCTGTATGCAGTTCCCCTTCCCTCAGACACTTAACTGAACATCATGCTTCCCCCCCAGTCCTTGCAAGAGAAACACCGTTGTGAGCCTGGGCTCTGTCCTCTGTGAGCATCCGCTGTGGGAAATTCAAATATTGTCCCCTTTGGCTATGCTGTCTGTGGAGATTAGTAATCTTCTCCCTCCCTGCCTCCCCCGATGTGGGAGCCTGGTGCTCCAGCTCCTTCCAAGCCACTGACCTAGTTCTCTCTGTCCCCAGGGACAGGTTCTGCTTCCAGGTCCATCCCATGCCGAAGGCTGGGCCAGTGCAGGGGCAGGATGGACACTGCCTGTGGATTGGTAATGCGGGCAGAAAGAAGCACAGTGCACACAGATTGAAAGTGGATTTGAATATGGGCTCTTGAAAAATATGAGATAGCTCACAATATGTTTTCCTCGGTGCTGTAATGTATTTCAAACAGCTCACTTCCATCTCCTGCACTTTAATTAGCATGAAAATTGGCCAGTTCCACAATCCCTTTAAATACATTCGGTGTGTTACCAAATATATTTCAAAAGCAGTTACACACAGGGAGGCCAGGGCCTGGGCGTGGGATACAAAGCACTCCCCATTTTGATCCAACTCATTACTAACCTGTCTTGTGGCCTCTGCGAAAAGAGACTGGTAGGTTCAGGCTCAGTTTTTAATGGGCAAACGTCACCAGGGGAAACCTAAGCACATCAAACCATTCCTTTGGCTGTTGGTCTGAGGGGCTGCAATAAGAAGGCAGGAAAATAATAACACCCTCAGCTCCTCTTGCCCTGCTCTCTCCCTAACCTGAGGGAGAACCATGGAAGAAGCTCTCTATTCAGGATGCTGTCTAGTCCTGGGAGTAGGTTATTCCATTATCCCCTAGCTGTCTGTCCAGCCAGCAGGACGATCTCTAGAATATATCTCCCTGCTAGAAACACAACTGGAGACTGTTGCAGGAAGGAATTGCTCCTCAAACTCATCCTTGGTCTTTGTTAGGTGGTAAAAAACACAGGATATCTGTCTAAACTCAGATTCAGGCTGTCTATAAGGTTGCAATTTCCAGTTACGCTAAAGTTTGTGGCAGGTGCTTCCCACCTCCACCCTGGCACATTTTGTGCCCACAATCTCACTGGTTCCCTATTGAGGGGGCTATAACATGAACTGGGGTTTCTGGGCTCACTCCACCAGTATAGTTGCACTGACACAACCAAGGGGAGCAGCACAGGGCTAGGGGGGCAGAAAGGTATAGAAGTCATCACAGCAATTGGGAAGTGTTGTGTTAAATGCTTTGTGATGATAGTCCTTCAATCAGATGATTTGTAGCTGGGGTTCCCCTTTCTTTGTGATACTCTGGAGACACTTCTTCTGCCTGGAGATAAAAGCCAGTATTTCCCATGCTTTTTGAGACTTGCTCTTGTCTCCAGATGCAAACGCTCCCCATCTCTGAGCAGGTCTTTTCTCCTTCCATGCACTCCAGAAAGCTGTAGGGCTGTTCATTTTTACCACCAGACCTTCTTTCCCTCCTTCCCCAACACATGATGGTGCACAGGATGCCAGTGGGTTGCCTTGCCCCAGCCCCAAGGGAGTGGGGGGAATTCCTGATCCCTTCAAGGACTGGAGCCAACACATAGCTGGTGATGCTATGAACACCATCCCCTTGCTGCATGTGGTGAGGAACAGCAACAAGGAGGAGAAAAGACTTTCTTCTACCTGCTATAAATTGTCCTCCCCAGCCTCCTCTTGGGATTGTCAAGGAGAGGAAGCACATGTCTCTCTGGTCAGAAAGCAATTTCTGCTGGGCTCTGGAAATGCCCCAGGAACTCCCTCCTGGATTTTTCTCAGTGCCTTCAGAGCTTAAGGATAGCAGAATCAATGTATTGCTGGGCTGGTGGGAGAAGCCATGATCTGGGAAGTCTTGAGGAGGAGCTGCAATCCCCTTGTAGCATCAAGCATCACTATATGCAAATGCAGGTAATTTCATGGAAATGTATGTAATTTTATGCAGATTTAAAAGCTATTGACTTTCTGTCACAAGATGTTGGCAGCTATGGTATTTGTTTGAGTCTTTTTCTTTCCCTATTTAAGCCTTTTTTTTTCCTTTTGGAACTTAAAAAATTAAATATTCATGGAAACATTTCTATGAGTCACAGGGAGAGACTACATCAAGCTGAAAAGTTCAGATGTGTATACAAACTTCCTCAAAGTGCTTTGGGATAGGAAGTGGGATTTGAGAGTGGGCAGTTTTCAGATGCAGTCTGCAGAAAAGCCTTTTCTACCATAACTTAAATTTGAGCTTATGGGTGACCCAGCAACTTTTCTAAGAATAAATGAGCCTGGCTTGTTCTTGTTTAGTCAGAAAGCATCAGAGACACTCTAAGTGGAAAAGCAGAGATTGCTCCAGCTTTTAGCACAGAAGCCAGTCCCAGGAAGCAAGTGAGGGTTTTGCTGTTGGTTTCTGCAGCTTTCTTTGTATTGCCTGGAGCTGGAGGTGCTCATTATCGAGACATGGAACAGCAGATAAAGGAATAGAAAGGATTTGATCATCCATGAACAAAATGGGTGTCAAAGTAGAGGCTGCATTCCTTGTTTATTTTATGCTCTGGTGTATATGTGGGGGTAAGTGGCCTTCTCTAGAAACTGCTGGATAAGACTTGCACCTTTAGATATTTTAGGACAGATTGCTTTGTGCAGTTTTAGGTGACCTATAAAACAGTGACCTATGACAGTGGCTTATTGAATCACTGCGAATGGATCACTGCTGGTGCCATATATGTGGCAGGGAGAGGTGGACTAGATGTTCCCCCCCACCTGCAGGGCATTCTCCAAGAAAACATGGGGACCTGAGGGAGTCATTTCCTTAGTGGGGTGTAAGGCCTGAATTTTATGGCCTTACAGGCTTGATATAGAAGTCACATGTTTTTAAGAGGTGATTTAGCAATGGCTGACATAATTTTTCTGAAAAGGCAGTAATAGAAAGGAGGACTTTGCAGTTGGTTGAATTGATACGAGTTAATTTGCTCCCATCTGAATGTTTGTTTTTAATGATGCTGAAGATATTATTCTGTTGTAAGACTGAAGTATTAAGCATGGCTGGAACTCTTGGCTGAATTACCATTTAGCTACTAAGGAAATCTAATGAAAAGTAAAACCTGTACACCCAGACCTTAATAAAGCATGGGTTCACTATATCCTTCTCCCCTTGGTTAGAATATCATGTACTGTGTGGCATAAACCTTGAGCTTCAATAACAGAAAAGATTGGCTAATGAAGCTATGTTTCTTTTTTTACCCTCTCGATTCAAGAGGTGTCTAAGCCAAGACACTGTAACATTTGTCCTCTTTTGACTTCCAAATTGGTGAGGCTTTTTAACAAGTTAAGGAATTTGCATCTGGATCTGAACATAAGATACTCAGATGCTTGTGAGAGAGAGGTCTGTGGTGAATGGTGGAAGGAAGTACTAAGTTTGGACTGAGATTTTTGCCTCATATTTCAAGCATCTTATGTCCAGAATGATTGAACCTCTACTTTCTAATTGAAGAAATTCCTTTTTTTTTAACTTTATAATAGATAGAACATGTGCTAGCTGTGAAAAAGCTACCTTTTATAAAAGCTTATAGTGGTTGTGTTCATTTTTTTTTTCTTTTCTCTATTGCCTTGGAAGCTGCCACAGCATTGACCTCCTGTCTCTGAATTGTTCTTTGTTTCAGTTCTATTTTTTTTTAAATACTTTTTCTGCCATTTAAAGAACTAAAAACAACTATCAAAATATTAGTTGAGGATAAGTCTCTGCTCCAGCGTTTTTCAGAATAAAGCTCAAAAACAGTAATCCTGAACAATATGAATCTCATCACCTACACTAATAAAGAGCTCATTCTGAAACATACTGATGTCATCCTCAACAGCTAGTCTGCTTCTGCTTTTTTTTTGTTACTGTAAATGTCATGAAACCCTTTCTTTTCTCGTTGAGACTACCTGCAGCTGCCCATTTCCATCTGCTGAAACTCCTCAGTTTTTGCCATTCTGTCATGCAACTCAAAAAATAAAATAAATCTAGTGTCATCCTGAAAATGTAAGAGCTACATGTATGAACTACCTGGCCATGCCATGATAGTACACCTTATACGTCCCAAATGCTTTGTGAGGTGTTTTCCTACATATGATTAACAAATAGAATCTCCCATACATGAAATTAACCGATACATAAATGTCATCCCCTTGAAAAAAAACATTCTCTTTTACCTTTTTTCTCAAAATATTTGTAAGTATATAAACTATATATGTAGCAGCAAGACAGGCATCTATGTCCTGCCTTCCTGATATAAGTCAAGTTCTAGACCTCTTGCTAGAGCTATGCTGTGGACACAAGATGCTTTCCAGGAGCAGAAAAGCCTTTTACACCTTTACCGCTGGTCATTGCTTGAGGTAGGCTAACACAGAATGCATCTGCGACAGAAAGGTTCCCCCAGCACCACTGAGTATGTCTGGAAAAGTGGAGAAATGTCTGTTTGAGAAGCGATTCAGAAGAGACTATCAAAAGGAAAAATAACAGCCAAAATAAAAACCACACTTTCTGTGATAAGGGCTGCTTGAAGCAGAAATGTCAGGGGTTTTGGGTTTTCTTACCACTGTTCTTCTTGTCTGTATTTGAATACACGTTAGTGAATGTGGGTTATTTGTTTTAGAGTCTCTTTCTTCCTTATCAAAGGCTGTCTTCTGACTTCACTCTGTGTTTTTGCTGGAAAGCTGCATTTAGTAATGTAAATGTGATTCTTCCCTGAAGCAGCTGCAAAGAGTGGCACAATTCTGTCTGTGCTTGCATCAGTAGCACAGAAAGAGAGCAACTGATGGATGGAAGGGGTGGCTTAGAGGATTTGTACCAGGTTGTGGCCCCACCCCTTCAGCTCTAGGACATCAGCTTGCACCCATCCCTGGATGAAATCCAGTTTCCCAGCTAGAGGACCAAAGCAGAACAACTCAAAACTAGTAGGAACCAGTGAACAGAACATGAGGACAGAATAAGAAGTTGGTGGGTCTACTGTAGCCTTAACAAGCCTGTAAGTAACAACACTGTCTTTTCTAGGTCTTGGTATGAATGCAGTTACGTGCAATGATGTGTTCCTCCCTTGCATGTAGTTCTTTGGTGTGCAAGGAGATAACGGAATTTAAATGACGGGCCCAGCCTATCAATCAATCTTTGAAGCCTTATTTACTTGTCCTCTGGAGTGATACTTTAAGAAAAAAAAGCCTGTCAGGTCTTACAAATTTGAAGAAGACTCCTCTGTCTTCCCCCATTCCTGTGCACCCTCCAGCTTGTTCCATATCTCATATGCTGCCAGTGCAGTGTCCTGCAGCCTCTCCATGGGTGCTTTCTTCCTCTAGTTTGGGGTGAGCTGACTTCCCTGCACGGAAGGGCGTGTTACATGTGGTGTTGTGCCATTATTATGCACGCTTGCAAATACGTGGTTCTGCTGCACCACTGTGACATCTTTGGAGGCCATGCAAACCAGCACTGTAGGTACTTATAAAAGATCTCGGAAAGATCTTGGGAGAACCAGAGACTAAAAGGGTTAAAATTCCCTAGTCTAATTTCCCTACTCCCTTTTCCCAAGGGAAATCAAAGGCCCAGGGATTTTTCAAGGCCTACACCTGACTATAAGAATTATGGGGATTTTGTTTTCCCTCCACTGGGGGAATGGAAACTATACTATGAACCTATGATTAATCACAACAAACCAGCAGCTCATGGCTAGAATACTAACTATGGAATACAGAAGCAATGCTTTTGTGATCAATCTGCAAGGGTGGTTTTTTTTTAAGGGGGTGGGGGGGGGTGGTAAAAAAAAAAGCCCTGCCAAAAATGTGTTGAGTATTTTCAAATAATGAGTACATTCGAGGAAATTCTGATTTTGCTCAGGGACCATCTGTGAGCAGAGAAAGGGACTAAATTCTTTCAGCAAATTACTGGCTGCAAATTATTTTCTCAGCACTAGTTATGAATGTTGGAACTGCACAGCTGAAAATGTATTATTAAGCTGAGAACTTGAGGTTTGGGGACCACAGATTGTGAATTCTTTTCTTTTAGGTGTGGTTTTTTTTTTTTAAGCATCCCATGGCACAAAAGACACCTTCAATCGGAAACATCAAGATGTTCAAAGGAGCACCACAAGCTAAAGTGCCCCAATATGATGGGCAATGATAAATTGTAGAGCATATTCCTGTGGCAGCATCTGCAGATGTGTTGGGAGTGGGCTTTGCTTACAAAAATGAACTATCTGAGCTCCTGACGTGGAAAGATATTGTAAATAAAATCTGCTGAATGGATTTGAGGCAAGATAATTTGATGCTTAGGAGCTCAGCTGGTTGTGTAGCTCTGAGACTGCCATGGCTAGCAAAGCCCTCAGACAGGCACTTAGGTGAGGACTGGTCCAAAGTTATAGAGTTAAGTGAAAGTTTCCTTGGCCAGACCCTGCGGGCGGCACCCATTTAATTTCACCCAAGCCAGGGGACAAGATGGGTGGTGGAATTTCCAAACGTTCTCCATGGACCATCGTTGTGTTGGAAGGTGCTCCCGGGGCCAGGTGTAGCTGCACCCCACGGGTGGGCGCCTGCTGCCCGGCCTGCCCCTGGCTTTGGTGCTGACCGCCGTTCCCTGAGGCAGGATCCAGCAAAATAAACACCCGGGAACCTCTGCATCCAGGATTCAGATTTTCCCAGGATTCAGATTTTTGACATATGGGCTTGACACAGAGCTGGAATTAAAGCACTGATTATTTATTTATTATTTTAAAGGTGTCACCCATCAGAGAATGTTCTGGGGCAACGGCTTTGTGTGTGTGTTTAACTCTTGATTCCATGTGTATTTTATTTTGATGAAATTGAAGTGCCTTTCATTTAAACTTCTCCTGTTATGCAATGTGCTATGGAATATTTTTTCTAGAATTATCTAATGAAAAATAATCTCATGAAGGAAAATCATAGATATTTCCCCACCCGCAACTCCCCCAGCTTCCCCCAATAAATTCTCTTTAAATTGACCTAATTTCATGTCACTTTTTGATTCCAGTGGAACAGCAAGGCCTGCTGTAATCACTGCTCGCTCACTTTACTGTAACCAAAAAAATCAGATCGCATGTTGTGAAATAATCCCATTATATTTCAGTTAATTGAATCTAGGAATACTTTAATCAAGCTGGGCGTAGACCAAAATGCCTGCTTGAAGACCTGAGAGATGTTCAGTTCTCAATACAAATTTTTCAGATTAGTTTGAGCCTTGGAACATCATTTCCAACTCCTGAAGCTTCATCTGAGCCCTAATGGGTAGGGAGGAGGAGGCAAAATTATCCACCTTCCTTATGTGTTATTCCTATGCCTTTCTCTAATGTATGTGGTTTGTCTACCACCAGGAGCCTGCGCCCCTGTTCAGACTCTTCATAAGGGTGCATACCCAATACTCATTTCCTAACCTAAACAGATCTGAATTGGTCTCCTTCTGCAGAGTGAAATTTTGAAATGTGAGCCTAAATCCAGAATTAACACTAATTCATAGTCCTGTGCAGGCGATGGAGAGAATATTACAAGGGACATTCCAAGGATTGTTAGTTCAGCCTGAGATGCAAGAATTATTTGAGGATTATGTTAAAATAGAATGCAGCAAGGTTTTATGAAAAGTTTTCAATTTAAACAACTAGTATTTACTACATCTCAACCTCACCCTCCCCAAAAATCCAGACACCTTTTGACATTTTGCTTTCCTGTTTTTTCTTCTATACTCTTTTCTCTTTATCTCTCTTCTTTCATGCTCTCTCTTTTTTCTTCTTTTCTTCCCTTTCTTTCTTCCTTCCTTGCTTGCTTGCAGGAATGGACTTCTGAATTTCTTCTTTCCCCACACCAGACTTCAAGGTTTATGATCGATGAAAGACCTCATGGTAGGAAAACCACTTAGTGATTCAAGGGACATGTATAAAGATAATATTGATACCAGTAATAGTATACCCATGTATTTGAAGGAAACAATACCCCTTCTGGGACCTTACTTCTGCACCCCAAAAATTGTCTTCACTCCTGTGAAACAATGTAAAGTCTCCAAAAAGAATGAGGAAGAGGCAGAAACTGAATCAGATATGCAAAGCAGTGTGAACATGCTGGAAAGAGTGGAAAAAAGAAAGGAGGCAAGAATGAGAGAAGTGGTGAAGACAGGGGGACTTTGGAGGCAAGGGGAAAAGGGGGAAAAGTGAAGGGAAAGAGCAGCAAGGGAAGGGGAAAGGGTGACAGCACGTGGGCACAGGAAAAGAATGCAAAGGATGAAGAGAAAGCAAAGAGGTGTGTGTATGTATGGTGGAAGAGATTAAAAGAGGCAATAACAGAAAGAAGTGAAGTTGTCTAACATACAGAGATGGGAAGTGACATGTTTGCTTGAATTCCGGGGCTGCTCAGCCTGGCTGCACTCTGGTTTCTGCCTTTGATCAGCTGCATGGCAGGCTCGTGTCAGATCAGAAAGCAAATGAGATGATAAAGTAGCTGAAGCTGCAGTGAGTTGAACAGCAGCAGAGTGGCAGGGGGTAGGAGGGGGGAACTGTTGAATGAGGTGAATGCTCCCTGTGCTTTAATTCACAGAGTCCTGGCGGTGAATGCAGCTGCCTCCCCTGCTGAGAGGTTGCTGATGGCCAGAACAAGAAGATCCATTGCACTGGTCACATAGAGAAAAAGGACCGATCTCTACATGCTGGTACTGTTGTCAGCAATGCTCTTGCTGACTGTAAGCCTGGTTGAAACATCAAAGAGAGTTAGTGGGCTGATGGAGCAATTAAAAATATCGATGCCTGCTTTAGCTCTGCCTGCTTTACTGTTGCTTGTTTTCCAGCTTTTGGGTTTGCTGTGGCTAGCAGAAATGCAGGCAACTGTCAGAAGTTTTCCCATGGCTGGCACTTCTCAGCTATGGATTAGGGCTAAACGGACAGAAAAGGACGGCTTTGCTCAGGGGAGAAATGGTGACTGTCTACATTGGCCACCTCAGACAGTCTCTGGGGTTGGCACTGTCTTGGGAAACCCCTCTTGTCTTGGAGGAGGGGAGAGCCTGATCTGTGGGTAGAAGTTCAGGCTCATGGGAAGAAAACAGAAAGGACAAGGAGCCCCAGCAGCCAGCTTGATTCAGCCACATGCTGGTTGCATTGCCATTTTTGGTAACTCCTGGTGCAGTGTTCAAGCACAAGCCTTGGAGGCAGGGCCCAGGTCTGAGATGGTGCCAGTGGAGTTAGTGGGAATTGCATGCAGCCAGAGGTGGAGTTTTCTGCAAGATGAAGCAGGTGGGTTTATTGATCAGGGTCCAGTAGATAAAGTGTAAGGTGCCCAGAAGGCATTACCTTACTGGTCTATACAAACCTCTTTCTTCCAGTGTTAATTTACTCTGTCTTTTCTGTTCAGTGTCCTTGGGCTGAGTACCCAAAGGTGATCCATGAGAATATAAGCCCTGCTGCAATGAGACTCACAGCTGGCACAGGGATGTATGGTTATGAAAGAAGATGCTAGGAATTAGGACTACTTGTCCCACAAGATTCCTCCTCACCTTGGAAAACCCTTGTCTCCTCCCAGCAGGGGAGAGCAGCTGCTTGTCCTGGTGTGGCTACTGGTAGGCCAGAGAGATGCTCTGAGTGCAGGTAGCTTCATATCTGCCTCATTTGTCCCAGCTTGTAAAATGGGCTTGAGATTTCCTATTTTTGTTCCTCTGCAGAGCATTACATTGGTTCATTTTCTTGGTAGCAGAGTGTATTCTAGGCAAGTCATGTCCCGATTCAGGAATCCAAGTGCTCTAAACACTTCCTGGCACAAACGCTGGGTTTTTGACAGCTCCATCATGCCATTCCCGGAGTGAGGATTTCTACAGCGTTGTTCTGGGGGTGGAGGTTGAAAGAAGTTTAGGATATCACAGAACTAATTAAATGCAAACTAGGCTGCCTGCAGAAAGCCGTGCGTGCTCGTTGCTATGTTTCTGGCAGGAACAGACTGGGAGAAGGGGGGCTGAGGGAGTGCTGTTTGTTTTTTCAGTTTAAAATGAAGATGCCGACAAAGTTCTGGTTACTCACCAGCCTTTGAAATGTGGATGAAACATGAATTCTTGCAACCATAAAAAAAAGAGAAGTGAGGAGGTAGAGTTAGAATGGGTGAATGGATGGATAGATTAGATAGAAAAGGGGAGTAAGGGGCTGCTTCTGTTTGTATTCATACATTGTTATCTCTGCGTTGACAGATGCTTTGCCTTCTAGATCACCCTCAATTAATATGGAGGTTTTGCCTACTCCTTTCAAAACAGTTCCTTGTAAATTACATTGAATTAGAAACCTTCAGAACACTTCAGGCTCAACACAAGTGTAGTGTGCCCATGCCAGCTCCCCAAAAGCAGTGGAGAAGTTCACCAGGGGCCAGCAGGATTTGGTTTCCTTTGTGAGGGGAGAACTAAAAGAACTAAATGAGCATGCAAACACATGTGCATCCAGACTCACTAAATCTGTCCTTATTTCATTAGTCCTCTGCGGGTAATCAGAGGACATGTTAAGCACAGCTTTCAGCAGCTTCACCTGAGCAATACTTGGGGGGATAATTAAGCACTTGCTTGAGAGAGCAAAGACAGAGGGAGAAGAAAGAATGAAGGACTTTGAGAAGGAAATGAATACGCTAACTGGGATCACTTCAAGAGTGAAGTTGGCTTTGAAGAACATCCACTGAAGGTATTTGACCTGCCAGAATGAACGCATGTCTCAAACACCCACGTGGAAATCTGTATTGAGCTACCTGGGGCTACTTTCATGTAAATCCCTAGGAAAAAGAGAATAGATCAGTTCAAAGAATGGGGCTTCAATGATGACATGACAATCTTTAAACATCCTCCTGGATCTTGGCACAACCTGGCCACTGACGGCGGCCAGAAAGAATATCAGAAGGGAGAGGCAGTATGGGATAGGGAAGGAGTTGCAAGCACCACTCAGTCAAGTATGCTCAGGAAATCCCATCAAGCAGAGGACAAGCTAGAGCTGTACCAGATGGTTTGAGATCTATGAGAGTGGCAGCTATAAATGTGGGGGGCAGGGTGCCAGGTGCACTGAATAAGGATGGCCAGGATGATTTAGAGACAACGTGCCACCTGTCACAAGCAAGGACTGTCCAGCCAGCTGGCAACCTCTGCCATGACATCCCAATGCACGTGTGTTAGAGGGTGAGCACTTTGTGCTGGTGGTGAGGCAGGATGGCATGCCAGCAGGCAGAGCTGCCTGCTGGCTGGTCCAAGTGCAAGCAGGGTGTGCTGGCACGCTGCAGCTGACCTTGCAGTTTCTTCTCAGTGCTGAGGAGATGTGCACATTGACACGCTGAGGAGGCACATGGTGAGGGCAGTTCAACAGTCCAGGACTCCCAGGAAGAGTTTTTCTTCCTCCTCTTGATCCTTCTGCTTCATAGCTGGCACTGCCCAAGTTTCCAGGACACAGTCCCAGCTCCTCACTTACCCCCTGATCCCTGACTGCAGCCCTCTTATGAGAATGTGAGTGGTGGCAGTATCCCAGCAGGGAACTGGGAGCCCAGAAGAGGGAGAGACCAGGGTGATTTGGCATGTCCAAATAGTCTGGGGCATAGACACAGCTGCAAAGGGATTCTTGCCACATGGAGAAAACGTTAGGCTGGCACAAGGCACTATAGAGGGTGGGAGCATTTCAGAAGAGCGCAATGACTCCTCGCAATGACTCCTGCCTTCCCAAAGTCCCTTCCCCAAACTCTCCATCGCTCACCACTCTTGCAAAGGCTGTACACCTTGCACAGACTGGAGCCAGCCCCTCCCTGCCGGAAACCTCTTCCCCCTAATGATAGTGCCCTGCTCTAACGAACGACAATTTCTGTGACAGCACAAAATAAATGGGGAACACTCTCAATCTGAAGTTTGTATTGAATTAAATATTACAGCATTGATTGGGTTATTCATTTAGCATCTCACTCAATAAACATCTCTTGCAGCGCATGTTTCTCCATTTATCTTACCTTGTCGTGGAACCTGTGCTTACCCACCGCACTCAGCACTGCTGCCCAGCTGAGGCAGGGAGGAAGGAGGATGTGTGGCCCAGGAAATCTGCATTCAGGTGTTCTTCCAAGGAGCCAGAGCTCTGCTTGGGAGCCACAAATAGACCAGAGCTCTGATCTGTGGAGGAGAGGTACTCACTTCTCAGAGCTGGCTAAAGACGGCACAAGCTTCTTGGGTCTCTGCTGAGCTGTGACTCAAGCTCAAAACACAGGACAACCGAGACAGGGGAAGAGCAAATATCAAGGAGAGCTAATGCAGCACTGAGGGCTTATCTATAATCTGTGCACGCATTTCTCCAGGGGCTCTTCTTTTAATGCCCCCAGTAAGTCATTTCTGTGGCTGAAAGAATGCAAAACCTTGCCTGATCCTCTTACTTAATCAGGAATATTACAAGAGGACCACAGCTATTTTAAACTTCACCCCTTAAGAAAACACTTGCAAAGCTAGAATGCCCCATAAAAATGTCAATGCAAATGCAAGCACTCGGTGATTTGGGTGTAGGCAGTGAATCCACTCCCGTAGGCAGAGAATGGACATAGCCTGTAAACTGCTTGGCAGGCTTTTGGGCTCCGTAAGTAATCCAGGAGCCATTCTGGGAGATGGAAAGCAATTACTAGGACTAGTTGATACCAATTTATTTAGTGAATTTGCTTTATTCTGCTCAAGATCTGATTGCAGCTGCCCAAATTTGTTTGTTGTTTGTGTTTGTTCATTGAATTATTTGTGCAGGTAAATTATAGCCTATTAATCATGTTTATTATGACAGTGCCTAGGGATTGACCAAGAATGCACCCCCTCTGTCTGTTTTCTGGGTAGTGTGCAAAGACAGAATAATAGGCAATCCTTGGCCTCATTTATGTTTGAATTGAGTGCTTTGATTATTTGCTATTTGTCAGTTGTTGGCCATTTAAGTTGTTTAGCATTCTTTGTTTTCCATAAGCCCAGTAACATAAGCTCTTCAAGTAAGAATTAAATGTTAAAAACAAATCACTGTAGCTTTGGTTTTCTCAGAAGGTGGGTGGTGGGTTGGGACAGTGGAGGTGAGAAAATTTTCTAAGAAGAGAGAAAGAACAGTTGGACCCCAATTTTTCCAAATAGCTGCGTGCCTTGCTAGGTGGGGGAGTGGGAGAGTTGTATGCAGTAATGACCTTGCTTTCTTTTTTCTCCCATCACATTGTTTTGTTGCACGTACCTGTATAAGCATAATACAGCATATTGTAGCTTAAGCTAGATTCTTCTTTATTTGATCATTTAAATAAAGGGACTCAAAGCTAGTGTCTCATCCTCAGCCCAGCTCTCACTGTTTCAGCTACTATAGTCTCCTCTCCAGACACCATTTTCTGGAATACTCCTTTCTTCAAAAGCTAGTGCTGCTGTATGGGTCCCAAGATGTGCCTTTCCCAGCTCATAAGATACATGTTCCTACAGCAGTTGAATGTCTGATAACGCCACTCCATTGTCTCTTGCCTTCCTTGCTTCCAACATGGTTTGCAACTGATTCTGCTCCTGAAGTCTACTCTCTGAAGTGAGCCTCCATCTTTGCATCCTGTTAGACATTTGTCCGTCTCTTATCTCCTCCATGTTTTCATCCATTTCCATGCCTTGTCTTCTGTTCACTTCTCAGAGCTTTTCAAACATGGACATACAAATCTGTCCCCAAAACTTTGTTAAAGGTCCTTTTTGGTTTTATTTTTCAGTGGTTAATTTAATCTCATTTCCTCTTGATCAGATGAAAATTCTTGAAGTAGAGTTATGCTGAATGCCAAAGGAGCTCAAATAGTGTAAATCAAACTCATATCTAGTAAACCTGTTCACCACAGTTTTCACCTGAAGCTGATGCCAAACAAGATTTTCTACCAAAAAACCCCAAAACAGCAACAACAAAAAAAAACCTATTCCCCTTAAAATTTCAGACTCAATCTCCACTTTCCACTTATAACACTGCACTCGAAATATTTTACTTCAACCTTGTAAAGTTAGAACTTAATATAGTGCCACAGTGGCAAGTGCAGTTCTTCAGATCTTCATCTGGGGACTCATCTCTAAGCAAGACTGTCTCCCAGAGGAGAATGGAGAAAAGCTCAAACCTTGCAGCAGCTTCCAAGGCATAACACTGTTTTTTGATTCTTTTTCCTTCCACTTCCTTCATAAATTTTAGTTAGTGAAAATCCCAGGGTTCAGTTTAAGGAAAATATAATCAATTCCAAGTGGTGCTTTTTGACCCAAATGTTATTAAGACCTCTTGTATTCAACTCTAGAATTCTGCTGCGTATAGAAGTCATGGAATCACAGAATCACAGAATTGTCAGTTGGAAGGGACCTCTAGAGATCATCTAGTCCAACTCCCTGCTAAAGCAGGATTGCCTAGAGCACATTACTCAGGACTGCAGCCAGGCAAGTCTTGAAGATCTCCGGAAAAGGGGACTCCCCAACCTCCCTTGGCAGCCTCTTCCAGTGCTCTGGCACCCTCACCAAAAAGAAATTTTACCTCATATTTGAATGAAAGTTTCTGTGTTCCAGCTTGTGCCCGTTTTGTTTCATCCTGTCACTGCAAACCACTGAAAAGAGTCCATCTCCATCCTCCTTCAGCCCACCCTTCAGAAACTTATAAGCATGAAGCATGAATAAGTCAGATCCTTAAAGCTTGTAATGCCCTTTTCTCCTTCTCTTCCTCTCTTTTTCTCTGACATACAACTGATCACAGTGAGGCTTTATTTGACAATTTGCTCATGCTTGCTATTTTTCTCCCCTCCCCTGCCTTTCAGCACCCCTGTTTCTTTTCCAGATAAACAGTGATCCTCAGGGAAAGCAGAGAGTTGGCTTTGAGAGAAGCAGGGGGAGGGTTAGTCCCAGAGGATGGCATGATCAGCTGAGTTCTCAGTTTGAAGTTCTGGAGCTGGAGGGCTGTATTCCCTGGTGGACTAGAAATAACTGTAGGTATGAAGCTTGACATTAATGCATTGTGGTTAAAATCCTTTTGTGTTCACAAACCAGGAGCCACTGTAGCTACATGGCACAATGAAGTGTGCACGCTGACAAAGGTAAGTGCTCTTTGTCTGGAGAGGGAATAGAAGCATTTCAAATTATCCCTTTGAAGAATAGTTCTTCCTGGTGCTTATTTGATTTGGTTATACATACACAAAGTATTCAAGCTAAATGCCTTTGCTAGCTCAATTACTACAGTTTACTTACCACGGCTCTGTTAAATGCTTTCAAGCACAAGTCCCTTCTGTACCATTAAAGAAGCTTTCCATTTCTGTGATACTGTATTAAGCTTCACACTCCACTCCCTAGTGGACTTTGCCTTGTAACTGGATCGTAATACATCCTATTTATACAGGATGGGGCAGGCTGTGCTACAGAAGGACTTTTAGGATCTGCTGTTCTAAATTTCTTGAAGCAGTCAATTTTGTGCCACTCCTCATTTCTCAAATTTTCCAAAGGAAATCAGATGTAAGCCTGGTTATTGCACCACATTTTCCACTTGTTCACTGCGTCTCAGTTAACATGGTGGCTGGGATGAAGAGAAACAGTCTCCTCTAAGGAATCTCTTTGACCCAGTTGCCGTGCAAGCTCTTCATCCTGCAGTCTCCAGTGATATCACAGGCAGCCAAGGGGACAGCAAGCTGTAGGTGTG
Organism: Jacana jacana; assembly: GCA_013400555.1. Lineage (NCBI taxonomy): Eukaryota > Metazoa > Chordata > Aves > Charadriiformes > Jacanidae > Jacana > Jacana jacana. The sequence continues at coordinate 544,487 of VZTM01028307.1, read as the reverse complement.
AGGGAATATTGTTATTGACAGTAGGAGAAAAGAGGAACTCCAAATTCTTCTGCTAAGTCTGTGACAGAGAGCCCTCACATAACATCCATGGTCAATTCTCCCGTGTGAGGAGGAAGGAAACTATACCCTCAGCTTCCCAACAAATCTCTGTTGTAGTTCCTTCAGTGCTGCAGGACCTGGAGGAACTGGTGTCTCAGCTAGGCTGTCAGCTGGTGTCTCAGAGCATTAGCTGTTTGCAAACTTGCTGCTACCCACGTGTTTACTTGCAATTGTCCCAAAGGCGTATCTGCATATCCCACAGGCACTTCATGTTTTATGTTAAAAAAATCATATGGAAATTTATGCCAGTAAAGACACTAGTCAGTGTGCTGTGTTTAAAAAAAAAATAATCCATTAAGAAGGGCTGGGCTTCAGTATGGCTTTAACGACTAACCACAATGGAGGAAAACAAAAAGACTCCATACAGGTGAATTGCTCAGTATGTGCTTCCTAAATTAAAGTTTTCCTGTGTGGGGACCCTCAACATTTTCTAAAGGGTGGGCCACTTTCTGTTTGAGAAGCTGCATTACAGATGCCTCCCCTTCCATTCAGAAGCAGGGGGAATGTGTTTCTTCTCCTTGGCAATTTAATAATACCCCTGTGACAGCTCTAGTGATCACTTGAACAGAGAAGTCGTATGCTGAGGGTATTTTGTGTATTGTTAACATCTTTAAATGTGATTTAGCAGCTGGAAACAAGGAGGAGAAGCTGGAACCACAAGGCCATCAGATCTGCATCGCCTGTGTTTAACATCTGTGAGCTCACAAATGAAGGAAGAAATTGATTCTCAGAGATTTTCCCTGGTAAAATCTGGCACAAAACAAATGAGGGGTTGTGGTTGGAATGCTTGAATGAAGTTGCCCTTTTTTGCATTCAACTGAATCCTACCTGCCTGTACAGAGGTATCCCCATGGCACCAAATAAATAAAAAAAACTAAGTAAACAAGATAATCTCTATTTTAAAAGAAAATATGTCCTGTTTATAATACAGACTACATTCATTTGCCATGTAAGTTCCTCTGAAACATTCCCTGAGGCAAAGAGACTCTAAGTGAACAACAAACTCCAGACTAAGCCTTAGAATATAAGGCAAACCTTGGTCTGCTTTTCAGGGAGGTCTCAGGACAAAATAGTCCAGGCAAACAAAAACTAGTTTAATTAGAAAATTCACCATTCTACTGGGGAAAAGCAGAAAAAGTGAACTTCTTGATACGGAACCCAGGCCACCTTAATCTTTTCCTCTCTTGCGTGTATCTTCCTATAGAAGTGGGATAATCCAGTGTGTGGAAAATGTTTTGGGGGATCCTTCACTTTAAACTGCTGATAGGAGCCCTCTGACTCCTGAGATCTTTCTGCATGTGCCCCACCACAGCATTCTCCAGCTGCCTTCAGGAGGGATGCACAACTGCTCCCCCTGCTTTGATGCAGCAGCTGTGAGCATCACAAAGAAGAACCGCTCTGGAAACTGCAGCCCTCAGCTGCAAACAGTCTAACACACAGCATGCTGTAGAGGAGGGCTGGGAAGCCTGCAGCATGGTTCAACAAGGAGGCTGAACCAGCATTTGGGATCTTTGTACCTGAATGGCAAAAATGCCAGTCACACAGCGGCAAGCTGCTGATACAGTGCAAACCCATACTGGTACAGGCTGATGGGGGAAACGTTTCTGCAGGCTTCACTTGGGAATGGAGAATGACTGTGTGTTCTTTTAATGTTAAACCAGACTGTTCAGTGTCCTCTTTTCTCATAAGCGGCGTAAAACAGGCATGCACTCCTTATTGCATGCACAAGTGACAGCACTGTGTGCCAGTCCCTCATTCGGGTCACATTTTCATAACTGCATTCACTGGTACTGTATAGATAGGATACTGAAAGGCTTGCAGGCACACAACATCAAACCCTTCTCTCGATATTACGAGATATTACCCCTTCTCTCTACCAACACAGCATTATGGAAACCCTAAATATAGGGGACAAGGAGACAGCTTTTATTTTTAGTGGTATAGAAACATGGGACATTTGTGATGATGTGAAAGCCCTGCCTTAGGTATGCTGGAACTTTGTGGCATTGCATTGATAAAATAAACCTACATTAGTGGAGTAGTAGTCTGCAGGAGTTATATATACTCATATAAATTACCCAGATAGAGGCAAAATTTCCCTAGTTCATGTTTCCTTCAAATAACCCACCCCCTGAGAATTTCCAGCCCTGGTCTTCCTGTCAGCTATTTGATATGCCCAAAGTTCTTGTTTTTTGCAACCTGTGGTGAGTATGAACACTCATAAAACAGCACAAATTCATCTCTGACCTGAGGGTTTTCTCCTTGCAGTGGGGAGGCAGGTGCAGGTGAGGATGAGCTGGATTCCCAGGCAGGTGATAAGTGTGACAGGGAGGCAACAGGTCCACCTGAGGCCCGATGCTCAAGCCCTCCCCTCCCAGACAGAGGACCATCGGTAAGGAGGCCATTTAGCCAATACATATTTTCCTCTTTAGTACATAATGGTAACCTGAATAAAAGGTTTGAATTACAAAGCAGGCTCACCCAGCACATTCTCTGAGCAATGACTGCCATTTGTGTCAAGAAAATAAAGAAGGAGAGAGCAGGCTGGTGCACATGGGCAGGAGTGACTGAGAGTAAGGCAGAGCAGCGATTGAGGCAGTAAGCTGGAAGTGAGAGGCTTACCCTGCCAAAATGAAATTAAAAAAAGCCACAACGACAAAGGAAATTTGATTTAAAAAAACCCTGTAGATTGTGATTATTGGAAAGTTGTGTGCTTTGTTCCAGCAGCAAAGCAATATTGTTCACAAAAGCCTAATAACGAATGCTTTTCTTCCTCTCTCCTGCAGCATCTTGCCTACCTTGCTGTTCCCCACTGCCAGCCAGTGAACCAGAGCCATTGGAGGTGCAGGAGGCATGGGAGAGGGTTGTGGGGTGGGAGATCCATGGGGCTGAGGGAGTCAACATCCCTCTGTAACTCACTGCGAACCTCATCCTTCCTCTCCTGCCACTTCTTCTCTTGCATCTCAGCCCCTTTGTCTTTCTCTTTCCCAGCTCCACTGGTGCCCTTCTCTCCTCTATCTCTCTATCCATCCCTCCCTCTCTCCTTCCCTTTCTCCTCCCACCTCACCCTGCTTTTCCCTTTCTCTGGCCCCTCTATCTCCTCTCCCTTTTCCTCTTCCTTGTCACTCAGCTGTACCTCTTGTTTCCCCACTCTCCTCTCCCCATCTCTCTCCCTGGCTGCGCCGTGTTACTAATGTGCAGTAATGGTATGGCTGGAAAGTCATTTGCGCTCCCGTTCTCTTTATTTTTTTCCTGCAGTATTATTAAAACTGCTCCATCACTGGCTGTAATGGGAGCGTCTGTATTTTCTCCCTCGCCTGTATCCCTGACATGACATAATGCCTGCCCTCACCAAGACGCTATAACACCAAGGTAATTGAAACATAACTCACCGTAAATTACAGACTGTTGTTCCAGGCAGGGCCCCGGCCATGCTTCCTGGAGCTCATTCCAACTGGAAGCTAAACATTGTTTTAAAAGGGATGCTTAAGCAAAACAAAGCCATTTAAAGAGCAACACAAACATGGAGAGGGAGGGAAGCAAGGGACTTGGGCTCTCCTAGAGGTGTGGTCTCCTGCTCCACCATGACAGCTGGTGGGACTGCTGGCAGAGAGGCTGAGGACAGAGAAGGCTATACAAAAAAATTCTTAGCTAAATAGTGCATTTGGCAGGTCAGAGATCTGAGGCTTTGGGGCACACTTGTGGAGTCAATGTTCTCTAATGCCCATTGCAAATGTGGTAACCTGAGGCTCTATCCACACCTGCAGGATTTGAGTTCTTCTTGTTGAAAGTGATGAGGCTGCAGCCTCCACAAGATATAAATCAATGTGAGCTGCAGGGTTCTAAACACTGCAAGAGATGCATATCACCCCTCATCAGGCTAGAAACAGGTGGAAGAAGTTGAATATTTGCTGACCGTGAGACCTGAAAGAACTTGGGCTTATGAAGTTTCATGGTTTTAGTCCCAGGTGTCCCACTTTGCTGATAGCCCTCAGGTAAGTCCCTTCATTTTCCTCTGTGCCTCAGTTTCCTCTTCTGCAACAGAGGGGACAAAATACCAGCATCCTTTGTCAAGGAGCTGGTGATTCAGTGATATATCAAAAGTATATGAGGGTGTGGCAGGGGTAATTACCCCACTGATGATGACAAGAGCATGAGCTGCTAGGAAACATCATTTTGCAACCAAAAGACAGCTCTGGAAATCAGGACCCCTGGGTTTTGAGTTTGACCGTTGCTTTGGCTGGTTCTGTGGCCATCAGCAAGCCCCTCCAGTACCCCAAGGCCCAGTTGTCCCTCAACTTGTTGCATTGCCCAGAGAACTGGCTGGTTTGGAGTTTGGTCATCCCTTGATTTCTGGAAGATTTTGAGCAAGACACACAAAACCTAAAGTGTGCAGTGATTTTTCTGTAGTAATGGAAGTGAGTATTTGGAAACTTTGAAAAGGTCAGGATTGCACAGAACAGCCTATCTCTCACAAGCACAAATTGAAGTCTGTCCAGGGCCTTTCCATTTATTGTCAGTGGGCACTGTGGTCCAAATTTGTGCCTTGGTGTCATATGGCTGGTGTTATGGGAATAACAGGGTCTTGTGAGAAACAGCTTGCGGTGCTTCACAAAATACAAAGGGCTTTATTTTAGGGAATGAGATTTACTATTTGTCCAGGATGAAATGGCAAAAACTCAGGGAACTATGACCCTGTGTGACTGCTCCGTTTTCCCTGGAGCCCTTCACAGTCAAAACTATTACAGTCAGCAACCTAGCAACTGCTGAAAACTGCCCTGGAAGAACCCCTGGACCCCTTTAAGGACTGGCTTTCTGACTTTGTGACATCTGGAGAAAAGTCCCCTCAGTGTGATGCCATGTGATGGGTGGGTCCACCAGGGCTGCATGCTCTGGGTGATGTACAGGCTTGCAATTGATTACTGCAGAGCCACGAGTGTCAGGAAACACAGCTGCAGAAAAAAAAGCCTTGGTAGCAGCTACTTTGCAGCTTTAAGCAATGCATGTCTGAAGCAGTTCCAGTAACAACAGAGGGAGACTTTCTCCTAAGGCTATCAGACTGTTCCATGTGTGCCCTTTGCTCCTGCCCTTTGGGCTTCTCACCTAAGTAGATGCAGGAGAAGCTGAGTTGCAGTGCAGGGCAACAAAATATCGTGTGGAGAGTCCTGCAAACATGAAGGCCCTCTTGTTTGCTGGCAAGCCATGGGTTAGGACCTGAAGCAGATCAATGCAGCATCCTGTGCTGCGCCAGCTTGGGCTGCTGCAGCAGCAGCAGTGTGGAGGTGCCATAGGTGTGTGATCTCCCACCCCTTGCTTTCCCTGGTGCCTGGTTGGAGTTGATTGCTTTCTGTGAGACCTGCCACGTGCCCCTTGAAAGTGTTTCCATCAACCCTTTTACCGTAGCTAAGGTTTCAGCAATCTCACCCCACCTCTCCTTGACATTATTAGTTTATCTTTGTCCACTGGCAAAGTTCCCGAGCAATTCAACAATAACAGTTGTTTCGCTGTGGCTGAAAAAGACATCTCTAGCACTGGCTGTTATTGATCATCTTACAGGAACCGGACATTTTCTTTTCCTTTCCCATTTTTTAAAATACATATTTTGAGTGAGTTTCAGTCAATTTTAGTGCTCATGAAAGTGAAAGAGTGATGGTGTTGGCTAGAGCTAAACTTAACTCTATATGGCTTCCTTTATGCACATATCTCTACTGATGTACCACATTATTAACTTGTAATAACTTCTAGTCTTCCCAGCCCGTGAGTCCCCTCACCAGCTCTTCCAGTGTCCCTTCCTTGTCTTGCATCCCCCTGTGGCTCCTCCAGCCCGGGGGTCCTCACATCAGCCCCTCACTACTGTACTGTGCAGCATTCTTCTGCTTATGTGTGCTGGCAGCCCAGAAAGCCAACAAGGTCCTGGGTTGCATAAAAACAAGCGTGGCCAGCAGTCCCAGGGGGAGATTCTGCCCCTCTACTCTGCTTTCATGAGACCCCATGTGGAGTACTGCATCCAGCTCTGAAGCCCTCAGCACAGGAAGGACATGGACTTGTTGGAACAGGTCCAGAGGAAAAGGGGTAATGGTCTTAAACTAAAAGAGGGTAGATTTAAATTAAGTATTAGAAAAAATTCTTTACTGTGATGGTGGTGAAGCACTGGAACAGGTTGCCCAGGGAAGTTGTGGATGCCCCGTCCCTGGAAGTGTTCAAGGCCAGGCTGGATGGGGCTTTCAGCAACCTGCTTTAGTGGGAGGCGTCCCTGCCCATGGCAAGGGGCTTGGAACTCAATCATTGTTATGGTATCTTCCAACTCTAACCATTCTGCTGGCTCTTGGTTAGATGAATGTATTGGGCTAGAGTAGTTGCTGTGCCCCAGCTGACCATGGAAGATGCTGCCAGACTTGCCAGAGCAGACTGAAAGCAGGGATTTTTCACTGCCCAGAGTGACAGGTCATCAGCCAGTATTTATTATTAGCGGTCAGTCAGTCTTTTCTGGCTCCATGTGCCTGCAGCTCAGGTGCTTTGCAGGGAGAAAAAAAAAAGGAACACACCCTGGCATCCAGTTCTGCTCTCAGGCTGAGGTGTTCTCTGTCTTGATAAACCTGACAGAAGTGGCATGTGACAATGGAACAAGGTAGGACAGGTAAGGGGAATATTCTTTTCTCACTGGACTCTGTAAGAACAGTATCTCCAGGCTCATACTGAAATCAGACTGAGCCCTTCCTCATCTCATGACACTGTTTTCTTCTCTCTCAGCTTCTCCACTTCTGTTCTTCTCTGAGGGTAGCTAGTGCGAAGCATACTGCGCCTAAGATGCCTCATGCCGTTTTGCCCCACCATGGGAACGAATGTATATCTAGCTACCAGCTGTCCAAGCAAAAGGAATGGCAGAGCCAAATGATCCACCTCTTGAGAAGCTCTGGTACTTCAGCATCCCCTCTTTCCATCAGCCCTCCAGAAATCAGGTGCTTGCTCCCCTAGGAAAGTACAGAATTGTAACTCGCATTTCAAAACACCATTTCTAAATGAAATACTAAAAAGTATTAATGTGTCATTTCATTTTCAGGGTATTGTTCCTTTTTTTTAAACAAAACAAAACAAAATGAAACAAACAAACAAACAAAAAAAGATCTGAACATATATTGTAGCCTGTTTGGTGCGGGCAGAAAAAGTCATCTGAGGCTAAAATAAAAATTGAGCTGTTGATTTTGAAGTATTGATTCAAAATAGAGGGGAGGAATTAATTTGGAATCAATTCAAAACTTCTGGTGAGAACGTGTCCATTTTCCACTGTCTTCTTTTGCCTTTGCCCCCTCCCCCTACTGTAGTCTATCAGGTAAATTAGGTAAGAAAAAAATATCAGCAAGCAAGGACACACATCAGTGAAGCCAGTGTTTTCTTAAAAATGTTTTAAGTTGGGGCAATGACTCTATTCATCTTCCACTCTCCGCATTGAAGTGTAGCCCACATGCCTCCCCTGCACTGAGCCTGAGAACAAAATGGCTGTTGCCTCAGCAAGCCAACCAAGATCCTAAATCTTTAATACACTCTAAAGGTCTCCCTTTGGCAGTTGCATGGATGGACAGGTGCATGTGGTACTATTAGTACAGGGGCTTTGCCACCTGAATCCCACTTGATAGCTCTGTAGGGACTGCACTCCAGGCTATGGGCTTTCCCAGGTTCCCTCTCACCCAGAAGCCCTGCCCCCAGGGTCATGGAGCCAAGCTGCCTTACATTTAATTGTTTTGCCTTCCTCAGCTTGTTTTCTGCCCAGATCCCATTCGTCCTGGATCCCTGAGGAGGGCTCTGGGCTGCTCAGTTAATTGGAAGTGGCTAAAGCCGTGAAGGCAGCTATGGAGGTGGAGTGGGCATTGTTGGGTTCAATTTGCGGAGAGTGTTGAAAATCTCTTGCTTAGTTTAACAGTCATTTGTTATTAGGGTGAGATGCTTGTCTGGGTACCTGTGGGAGATTTCTGAGATGCCCCAGGGGACTGTGGAAGTGATGGCAATTATCTTCATCTGTGCTGTCTTTTATTAAATAATGGTGAGGACGATGAGAGCTGGAAAAGAGAAGGGGTAAGGCTGAGAACGTGGGAGCAAGCGGTATGTTGGAAAATGAAGATATAAAGTACTATGCTCACGTGGCCGGGTATATAGAAGAGTGAATGATTGAAAGGAATGGAGGGGGAAGAATTACAAGTGTGCTGGCTCAGTCTACAACAGACAAAGGGTAATGACCATGGAGGCTGGGGTTAAAGAGAAAGAAGAGATGGGGCAGCAGTGGGATGAGACTCAGTCAGGTCCCTCGTGGGAGAACGACAAAGAGGAAAAAGATGCAATGTGTGTGTGTGCATGTGATGTGTGCATACCTAACACAGGGGAAGTACAGAGAAGTGTATGTGTGTAATGACAAGTCTGTGGTAATTGGCTCTGCTGGGAGGAGGGAAGGGGCTGGAGCCAACCGAAAGTATGAGTGCTGGTGAGGCAGTTCCCAGTCCTGGAGTCCAGGAAGGCTGCAGCATTTAGGTTTATGCTGATGACACATCTTTCCACTTGGGCAAATGGATGGATTCCCTCTCTAAATCACTCCAACGTGATTTTAATAGCAGGCAGAGGTGGCTATTGGATAATAAACAGGTACTAAACCCTAAAGAGACGCAGGCTGTGTCATACAGAACAGATGGTAAATTAAAAAGAATGGAAGCCCGTGACTTCTCTTAGCTCTGCTCTGAGCCAGGGAGCTCTCACTCTTGTTATGCTAAGTATTTAGTATTTACACTGCAAGGTTGCTTCCTTGCCTACCTTGACTTGGAAGATGGCAATTATGTATAATAGCAGCAAGATCACACTGATTAGAGAGGTGGCAGGAACGGCAAGGCTGGATGGTGGTGATGATAATCATCATTCTTATTAGAGATCATCAATAATTAATAATTGCATTGTTTATTCTTCATCAGTGACGGTGAAGACAGCCAGACATGCCAAAAGGTTTAAAAATCATCTTGCTTTGTTTTGTTTACTGACAGAGAAAGTCTTCCTTTGCGTTTGCTTTATACTTAGGCTTGTTGCGGCCCTGTGGCCCTGTTCACCTTCCAGAGGGTATTTAAGCCACTGCTTAGAGCCCTTTGGCTTCAACAGGATGAAAGGATGTGTTAAGGGCTAAGCACATACCTAAGCACAATGCAGAAGCAGTGATTGAAGTGAGGAAGCCTTTGGAGTCATGGGAACATCAGGGCCAGATAATGTATTAATAAGCATCAGCAGCCCAGAAGCGCAGCAGCAGTAGAACCCCTCACTGTGAACACCCTGGGGGTGTGATGTGGTCCCCTGAGATTGCTTGGGTGGTTCAGATTTGCCTGTTACTGCCCTCTTTACACTGCTAGGTGGACCTCTCAGGTGAGGTGTCCCAAGCTAAGCTGATGCAGAGGCAGCGAGGGAGAATAAGCAGAGACTCCCCCAGCTGGGATGTGGTTCTCAAGGACAGCCAGTCCCTCTGGAGGGGAACAGCAAACAAGCTATTGGACTAGCTCTAGCTTTGACAGCTAGTAATGTGGAGACCATAATGTGATTGTCACAGTGTCAGTGTGAACAAGTGCATATTCATAAGCAAAATGTGTGTCATGGTACATCTTGGGCTATTTCACGGCCTTGTGAACTGGGATAACTGGGATTGTGTGATAAAATCTAGCAAGGGATCTCAGCAAGAAAGCTCAGAAATGCATGAACCCAAGAAATCACTGCTTTAAACACAAAAGCAGCCAGTTAAGGCAACACTGTTATTGCTTCTCTTCTGATATACATGAGAGGGAGCAAATCCTAAAAGCAGCTGAAGTCATAACGGCAATCACTTACCAAGGCCATAAAATATTGATCTTCTCCCATCTGAGCCCTGTCTGGCTGGCATATTGGAAGGTGTTTGTACCTTTTTAACAGTTATATGATGAAGGAAGAATGAAGACAGCACTATTAACTTAGAATGTTGCTTGGAAGATCTAAGAAAAATTCCTTCATCTTCTGGGACCAGGATTCTGATACAGTCTTGCTGGAAAAGGAGCTTTAAAGGCAAGTACTTTTTGGCAAGTACTTTGAGCTCTCAGAGTGGGAGGAAAAGGAAGAAGATGAACCCATTTATGTTTTGGTTGCAGTTCCACATAAAAGGCATCTGGGGCCCTAAATTCCCTATTGTGCAGGCTCCTAATCCACACTAGTTTAGGGCAGCATTCTTGAATTTGCCAACCTAATAGCAGATACATAAACCCACATAGAGTTAAACTGGCAGAGAAGCCCATGAATACTAGGAGGAGGAACTGTAAAAAGGAATAACTTACACTAAATGTCCTTCTTTTAAGAAGTATTTTTAATTCTTGTCCCCCTCAATTTATTCACTTCTTTTGATCTTCTGTGATTGTATAGTATATGTATGGATTTAAAAAAAATAATAATCTTCAGAAAACATAATTTAATTTACTATTTTGAGGAAAAATTGGCCCAATGGGTAAAAGAAGCCCTCATGCTTACATGGAGTTAATATTTTCTATTAGTATCGATGAAGGCTACAGACACTTGTAGCAGTCACCTCAGAAGAGATCTTCAGTGTATTCATCAACCACACAAATGTGAAGAGCAGATGTTCCCTTCCCCTGTAAGCTCATCATCCAAACAGACAACATTCAGAGTGTGAAATGGATCAGTCACACACACTACACTGAAGTGGGAGATCCAGGCACCCTTGCAGGAAGCTGAGCATCCAGCTAACATGCTAATGGAATAGTACAGTCTTATAGGATGATTGAAAAAAAATGGAATCTAAATACATGTCTGTTTATTATGTCACCACAAACACTGCTATAAAAAGACCAGACCAACCTTTTAAACAGCAAAAAACCCCAACCAACTAGGAATGATCCAATGAGTGGAAAAGAAGTATGGCAACAAAGAGGGGGGGAAAAAACAACACCAAAAAAACAAAACCAAATAAACAGAAATGAAACACCACAAAATCCACAAAAAAACCCAACTCAAAACCCACAAAGCCCCAAACACCTGGAAAGTAAGAACATTTGGTTTTTTGTGAGGGGTCATCATTTTGTAAGGAGTTTGATAGCAACTCAACTATGCAAAACTAGTTTGATTTACCAGTGTTTACGTTCATATTTCCCCACAATTTAGATTTACCAGTTCTCATGAAATTAAGTAAAGCAAAACCATACTTTCTCATCAAGCAACAATTTCTGTAGGTTTTCCAATAGTAGGAAATGATGGGTTCGACTGTGAAAAGAGATTCAACAAACAGACGAGAGGACTCCAAAGAAAAGAGAGGACACAAATATAAAAAAACAATGAAATGGTATATAGAGTGAAACTGTCTGAAAAAAAAAAAAAGGTTATGTTCTTCCACTTTAAATTTATCACAACTTCTGACTAATTTGGTTAGTTGCTCCTATCAGCTCTGATATTTAGGCCTTTAAGAAGATACCAAGAACAAAGACTCCTTTGGTCATCCTCAAGTGTTCAGCAGCTAGCATTCAGCATCCCTGAAGGACACACTAATACAGACCCTTCAGTGCAGGCTGAAGCACCTCATCACAGTTTTCGATGCTATTTGTGAACCTTGAGAAATTGTCGGGTAATGTTATGGATCCCTTTATCATTGACTTGGGTTGGGAGATATTAAAGTGACTTCTCTTTACCTTTTCTGTTTCCCTTTGACATAGCCCATAATCCATTAGTAGGGCTGAATAAGTTGAAAACCACTCCATTAGAAAACTCTGGTTGAATAGAGCCTTTTGAAGCTGGTTCTTCACAGGAGTGACAACTTTCAGCTGTAGCTGTGCATGCACTGCCCATGAGGTTACATCCCATGGTCTGTTTGTAGAGACAGACTGCCGTGTTGCAGGAGCAAGATGTTAGTCAAAGCCAGGGAGAGTGTTAGAGTCAGCTGAGAAAGTTAAAAAAGGCAATGCTTTTAATGATTAGAAGTATTTTGGTGTTGTAACAGCACTCGAGCTTTTCTGAACTTCCCCAACGTGTTTTTTCCCCTGAGGCTGTTAAAAATATATCTCTCCTTTTAAGATTATGACAGAGGTATACAGATAGCTCCATGAAAAACTTTTTCTTTTTTTTCAAATGTTCAACTCTCAGTGTCATTTCAAATTTCAGAAAATAAGTGTAGAAAACAGCCTGATGACAGCTTTGTGACATCCACCCCTCTATCTCCATGTGCCTTTTATCCAAAACATTCCGCTAAGGAAGACTGAAAAAATTAAAACGTGTGATCACCCTTTTTCCTCCATCCATTTCTCAACTACATACGATTATGATTTGTGTACTCACTGATATTTTGTCACCTTTTCTTCACTACATGTAGATCTTAATCCTAGACTGTTTTCTTGCCCCCTGCTTCACATGTGACCCTGTAAGCTAGAATAGGGGGTGGAGGGGATGGAAGTGCTGGCAGCATGGAACACAAGAAGGAAAAGGTCACTTCACACAGCTGCAGGACAAGATGGCTGGGGAACATTCTAGGACATGCATGCTCAACACAGCACTCACTCAACTGTGCCAGGAACCCACCCAAGCCCTTAGATGAGCCCTTTGCTTTGGGGTGGGGAAGATGTCAGGCTCCTGCACTGCAAAAAAATCTTTTGAGGTTGCTATGAGGAAACCATGAATTAGAAGTCAGTTTAATGAGGTCTGAACCTCAGTTCATCCGGTGAAACTTTCTCTCACAAACTCCTTCTCATCTCCTACCTGTTTCCTGCAGAGCATTAAAACTCAAACATCAGCCCCATTAAAATAAGGATGAGTGCCTGTTACATTACAAGCAGCCTTGATTAGTGACAATGGTATTTTCGCATCAGCAACAGCAAGTTCAAGGCAACTGCTGTTCACATTAAAGTGAACACAGCTTTGCAGTGGTGTTCACGAGCGTAGAAAGCATGCTGCCATCTGTGCTTAATTACATTTGTATGGGGTCTTGCTCTTCAAGTCATTTTTGAGAGTCCAGTACTATTGATTTCATAAAAGTTACATAAATCTGACTGCCATTGCTGTTATTAAATTTCACTAGCCGTTTCACTGTAGAACCTTGAGATCTCTCTCTTCCTGAGTGCTGGTACTGGAATATGCAGGGACGTTTCTGTGATTTGCTTCAAGGTACACCTCAGTGGGCCATTTTTAGGCTCGAGTTAGAGTGATTGCAAGGCAATTAGGGTAGACAAACATAGCTGTTCTCAGCACATGCAGAAGGAGGGGAACTAGTCTCAGTCAAAATAAAGGGGAATTTTTCTGCCTGAGAGACAGAAGAGGAGCCCTGGCTTTCCTGAATTGCATCAGATGCCCCAGGCATATTGATCTGGACAGACTGTTGCCTTGTGCAACCCATGAAACCTACTGCTTTTACATCTGCCGGTACCTTAGCTATCAGCATGCATGGTCGCTGGCTATCCTGATTGGTTTGCAACCCTCTTTTGCAAAGGACACAAGAACATCAAGAACATGAAAGCATAGTAGTACTTGTCTCCTTTTTCTTTTTTTTTTTTTCCCTAGCTGGTTCACAAAGGTTGGAAACCTGGCTGTCTTAAGATACTCGATGTTCCTCTGGTCACACAAGACACACAAGATCCATTCAGCAGCAGTAAGTTAGATGTGGTGGCTTGGACTTTGGTGCTAACAACAGTGCATGACCTCCGTTGTCATCTGTTGGTGTTTGTTCTTGTGCAACCAGTGGGCTGTGTACACATTTATTACAAGAAAAATACTGGGGGCTTTTTGCTCTCTGCTTCTGGTTTGAGGGCTTTTTTGATGATCCTGAATTGATTTCTGAAGCTTTTGCTCATAACCTTATCAGCTAAAAACCTCCACTTTTTTCATGTGTGTCTGTTTCTGGCAAAACAGTCTCAGTTTAGGGAATTTCACAGAATTTGATTTATTTCCAATTAACATAAAGTTTTATTTACTGATTTTGGTGTTGGAAAACAAAGAAGATTAGATAATTAAACACTGAGGGAAGCCCCCTTTATCCCCATTCCCCAGACCCAGCTTCAGTCCAACAACTCTCCTCCACTACCTCCTTCCCCCTGCCCTCCTCCCACCACCACTCCCTTTTTTTTTTTCACTGTTTCTAACACTCAGACCCTGCCAGTCACTTGGGTGAAGTGATGGGCAATGCAGGGGGCTAGTTTCTTGCAGTAACTTTTCCTTTTTTGTGTTTCCTCTTTTCTTCTCCTGCTCTTCCCTTCTCACTCATTCCCTATTCCATTCTGGATCACCCACAGGTTGTAGTCACTTCAAGGGTGCCCCTGCTACAGTATGGATCTCCTAGAGGCAAAGTCCCCTGCCAAGGTACCCTCCAGTATGGAGTCTTTCCCTCCAAGAGGCGTTTCCAGCCCTGTCCCCTTCCACGTGCCTCCTTCTGTATCTTCAGGATGGGAAGAAATACTACATGATGCAATGCTTAGGTCTCACACTGTTGACACAAGAGTGGCCGTGGGCCATAGCAAGGGATGCCGTCCCATGGGTATCAAGGGAGTCACTGCTGGTTTCTGCACAGGGATGACAGTGAGGAGTCACAGACAGACTCCTGACAGACATGTCCCCGTCCCCCCTCCCTCCCCCCCGCCAGCTCCCGGTCCAAGGAACCTTTTTTTCCTCTAGCTGTGTGCATCCTGGCCTGCCTGCACACAGGGGTATTCGAAGAGAGGGATCAGAGGGAATTTCCACCTTCTGAAATGTTTTGTCTCCTTTCTTCCCCAAAAGAAGTCAAATTTGCCAAGTTTTTGGTATTGGAGTTGTCTAACAGGAAAAATGTTTGACAGGAAGTCACCATGAGCTGAGGTCTCCTCCCAGCTCTACTGCTGGCTTGCTGGATCCAGCACTTCACCTTCAAAATGCTTTTTCTTTTTTTAGGCACCCCAGACCGTGCCTGACACCACGTGTTTAGTCTGCAAGTTGTGCAGAACCGGGTCTGCCTCTCACTGTGTGTGTGACACCAGGCACAACATGGACCTGGTCCCTGCCGAAGTCTTGAGGCACGACAGTAGCACAAATAATAAATAATAATTCCATTAGTGAGAGAACATACATATTTATTTGAAAATGTACTGATGCAAAGCACTGTTGATTGACAGCAGTGCTCAGCACACACACAGTGATGAGATTACATTATATCTGTGGCCATAGTTTGATACACAAAGCGTGGCCCATAAATTAAATCAGAGATGATCTCTGCCAACAGCACTGGCATCCTCACTCATTGTCTTCACAGGGTGTCACACCAGTAGCTTCTCACCAACACCTGGCCTGAGAGAGGGCCAGGTAAAAAGAGAGTCAGGACAGGAGCTTTCTCTCCAATTCATCTGACTTCACCATGCAAGGTCTGGGAATGCCCCCCTCATGTGCTTCTAAGTATATATGACAGCTCAGTGGGGAGCAGCCCTTACTGTCCCATCTTTTTTTCTCTCCTCATCTCCTGTCCTCAGTCTGTGCAGCTGGCCAGGCAGAGATGGTAATGCTCTGTTCCAGACCAAGGAGAAATGAAGCACAGTGTGTTTTCCCATGGCATCTGGCATTGTGCGTGGACCTATTTCCCACCCATTTAATCCCCTTGCTCTAGCCACATCCCCTCCGGCTCAGGGCCAAGGACATGGGCATTAGTGCAGAGGAAGCTCTGAAGTGTACACACCAGCACCCAACCACGCTGACAGATCTTCCACGCCGGTGGTAGCGTCTCCCTGAGTCATCAGCACAGAGCATGCTTCAGGCAGCTCCGCATAAACACCGCCTTCAGACAGTGAAGGGAAATATTTTAACTCACCCACATCCCATAAATGTGACTACAGATCTCTTGATGGCAGCAACAGAACTGTCATCACCCTCGATAAATAGACAGGGTGTCACTTGTTTTTCCCTTATTTATTCTCCATAGCCATCTTCCATGTAGCATAGGGGTATGTCAGGTAAATATGTGCCTTTTGCCCCTCTCCAGGACGTGTGTGTATGTGGTGGTGGAGGCAGTCTGCCTGTACACAGACATCTTGTTGGCTCTTGTTGGCTTCTAAGGGAGATTCACATGGAAAGGGGAGCAATCAGGTCCCAGATGCTCGAGAGAAAATGGCAAAGTAATTCTCCAGTGCTGCTTCCATGTGCTTCAAAAAGACATTAGAAAAGAGAGAAATGCATAACTGAAAGGTGCTGAATAATTTGGGGAAATGGGGTCACGCCCACCCACCCATTTGTAGAGCTTAGAGATCTGTATAAAGATGCAAATGAATACATCTGTTGTGTCATTAAATGCAACTGCAGCAACCTAGATGAAAGGGAAAAAGAGTGAGGGAGAAGTGCTGACTGGTAATAGCACCACAAAGTTGTCTTCTGTGATGATGATCTGCCAAGTGCAAAGCCCTAGGCTAGTACTCCCAAGTCATATGGGTTCAGCACCCATTTATTCTCTCTCTCCTTCCCTGCTGCTTCTCGAAGTCTCACAGCCTGATATCACCCAGAGTCCCTTATGCGCTTCCTATGAAGGCTGTGGGAGCTGATGAGTGTGGAGCCAGTGGTTCAATCCCCTCTTTCACCTGCTTGTGGAGCCCGGCTAACTCAGGTGGCATTTCACAAGGAGGGGAGACATTGGAGGCACCTGCATCTCTGACAGACAGCAGCCCTCTGCTGCTGGAAGCACCTCTGCCTCTGGGAAGGGACGGGGGATGAGGTCAAGTGACAACATGTGTGCACAGGCTGCCGTGAGTAATTGAATGTGGGAGTGAACCTGACAGCATCTCTGGCCCTGCTCACTGCCTGGGCATCAATGAGTCAGCTGTGACGCCAGGGTCTGAAAAGACACTTGAGAAATGTCACAGCCAGAAGGACCTGTGAGTGTGACACCCAGCATCAGGCTGGTGCTGCTGCCCATCTGCACTGGCTTAGCAAGGGGAGGGGTCAGAAACTTTCCCCACTCCCTCAGCAAAAGGACTTTTCTGAGAACCCCTCTCCTTTCCCTGTCATCCCCACCTCACTTCCATGTCAGAGACCAGAAGTCCTCCCACTTGCAATTACTTCAGGCTCTCTCCATCCTGATGGTATTCCCCAGCCAAGGACTCACCATGGGGGCAGGTGGGGAGAAGGTTGTACTTTACCAGAGCTCCATTCCTGCTCCCACAGCTCTTTGTGCTCCTCAGTGTCAAGGCTGTGTATAGACCTGGCATTATAATCCCTTAGCTCCTCCTGAGGGGCTTACACAAGATTTCTGCAGATGAATAGAAGTTCTGACCCCCTTTCTCCTGGGTTGCTGGGGCTGGAGGTTTTGTCACTAAGTTCAGATCTGATGTCCAATTCCCCCTGATACCCGTGCTTGCCAGTGGGAAGCTGGCTGGGCAGTTGTACACACCCTCTGATTCCCATACTGTGGACCTGCTTGCTTATTTGCTTTTCCTTTTCAGGGCTATCTAACAACATAAACAAGGAATGCCCCAGCTCTGACAAATTCACTTTTATGTACACACATTTTCTCCTAGGGCACGTGCAGAGGGAAAAGCACAGATCCATTGAAAATCAGTAAAAACACAGCACTCATTCCTGCTGTTTAAGTCTTGTTCTAAAAAGCCATTTGCATTGGATTAGGTTTCTTGCAGGTCCTCTCTGCCCAGTCTGGGATTCTGGTGGTTGTGAGGGACATGGCGAGTACAACCCCTGTCTTTTTATGACTGTTCTTATTATTATCTATACAAAGGCAGGTGGATTGAATATAGAGTGATCTTTAGGTTTCCATATAACAATTTTGAACCACAGACTTCTAGTTAATATTGGTTGTTTCAATTTCCCTCTTTTTTCCCCAATATGGTACATAAGCACTCTGAATTTCTCACTACGTCTCTCACTGCTCAGTCATACTCAGTTTTAATCCCTAGTCATCTTCTTATGTGACTGTCACAGTGGCCTCTGATAAACTTTGCTGAGCAAGGTCCCAATTCTCATTCACACATAAATGAATATTTGCACAAATATACATGTACGTGTTGTGTTCTCTCCTAATAAACTTTACTTTTGACATTTGGGAAGTTAGCCTTTTCAGAGGGCCAAGTAGATATACCTATATAATACTGCTTGGAGCCATACCCCCAGTGCTCATAATCAGTCTAATCAAATCATGGTCACATCACTGCACTGATCCCTGTAGCTTGCTTTCAGGGGTTGACAGCTTCTTCTGCAACAGGTTTGAATGAGCATCCAGCGAGTATAACCTTTTATTAACTCTATCAGCCAGGTGGTCAGTTGGACAGGCGTGTGCAAGTCCTTTTGTATGTGCATGCAGGTGCAGGCACACTCACAAATATAAAAGCAATTCTTTTTCCTACCATGCGTATATCTGGTTTTATTGTCAATATTGTCCAAAAGCTTATGCAGGTGCATATGTCTGCTTTTCCCAGTGACATTTCTCCACACTGTTATTAACCAGTCATACACTAATCATGCTGTTAAGCATGGATCGTTGAATAGTTGCTCATGCCAATTTGCAGTCCAGGAGCTTATCATTCTTTTAAGTTATTTATAATTGTCCTAAATGTTTGTCTGTCTTTATTTATGGCTCCCAGGCTGCTTCCTATCAAGCCAGTGTGTATCAGTGCAATGTGTTCTTGAATACATTCAGTAAGTCTGAATTTTTTTACTTTGTACTGATTTCCACATGTATCTGTCTCAGACTGCATTCCTCATTGACTTGAGACCTACCCTCTGGAGGCAATCAACAGCTTCCAGACCAGCATTTCATTCTTCTTTGTCCTTCCTAATGAGAACAGTAGACTTTTACCTCAACCTGAGTGTAATGTTTTCACAGTAGAAAATTATCGTCTCTAGACTTCAGAAGCACTGGTGATGTTTCCTGTTGACTGCATAAAACCTCTAGCATCGTTTGAAATTGGAATCCTTCCATAATAACTGTATTTTGTATTTCCATATGCTACAGAGATGAGCAAAATCATTATTAAATCGTTAATTCAGTGATGTCTACAAGACCCAAACAGCCACCCTCTGAAAGGTTTTACAAGTAAACACAAGGATCAGACTGCTCTGAAGAACTGAGTAACTGAAAAAACACAGTGGCATCTTTAATGCAGAGCATCACCCTTATGCCTTTACTCACTCTGTTTTTCCTTAAATGTTTGTAACTATACTGTTAAAAATTCCAAGTAATGTGACTAATCCCTGCAGGTTTCAGCAGTGACAATAATATCAAATTTCTTCTCATCAGTGAGAATTTCCATTTCAAGCTTGCTTGTTCCTCTGATGTCTAGGACTGCTGTATAAGTAATAGGAAAATTTCTTTTCTTCACAACTTTAGCTCAGCAGCTCAATTTGTTTGCAGCATGCTGAGCTTGAGTTCGCATTGCATTTGCCTTCTTAGCACCTTCCTTTTGTGCCATTAGTCAAGCGACCGCCTGGCTGCTCCAGCTTGTTTCTGACAGAACAGAGTAGCTTTGAGATGGAGGCCATCCTGCTCATACACGGTTGCATATATATATAAAAGACTGAAGGCAGCATTATGAAATCTCCAGCAATTTGACTACAACCCTGCAGCCACTTATTTTCCTCTGACACCAGAACACTCTTTTTTCCTACTCACCAGCTGGTGAGAAGTGTCAAGTGACAATGCCAGCAGATCGCAGGAGGAATTGCTGCCTTCAAACACCAGACTTCATTAGCATGGGGACAACTGCATCATCCCTGCTGCTACTGGTTCTTGAAGGCGCTTACACCAGCCGTACCCCTCGTCCTCAGTTCATTCCGCAGTAGCCAGCAGGAGGTGGGAGAAAGGGTGCACATAAAACCTCTGAGCAATCCATGCCTCAGCAGAGGATCTGCCGAATCAAATATCGTCTGAGAATTTCTTCCTCAGCAGTAACACCTTGCGTGCCAAGGAATCGTACAGACCGACTAGCGCTCCTCCTCCTCTTCCTCCTCCGTTCAACTCACAGCCGCTGTGCTGATCTTACTGTTTGTCATTTGTCATGTTGACACAGTGCTGGGACAAACCAGGAGCATGGGAACTTCTGCCACCTGATCTGGTCAGCCAAGAAGGTTTATAGCCTCTTTAAGAGGACACTGACATAAACTAAAACTTGATGACCACAGAGTGGGGGGGGAAAGATTTCTGTTGGTAGCCCTAGACTGGAAGTGGGTCATTACCAGAGACCGATTCAATAAATCCTTGATTTAAGAGAGTACTTGAATATGTAGTTTCCTCTAATCATGTCTCCAAGATGTTTCTTGTCTGGCAAAAGATGTAAATACAGGCAGCCTCCAGCACACACTGAGGTACTCTGAGGTAGCGACCTCAACTGTGTAAAAAAATGGTTGCTGTACTGTAGAGGAAAATGACGACATAAAGCATTTCTCCCGGGCTGCCTGGCACTAATGACTTTAATACACTGAGTTGAACAAACTTATGAGGCAGCAGTGACTATGAAGGAGGACTTTTAACTTGCCTACAATAACTACCTTGCTAGGAGCTGAGTGTTTCAGTCAGTGTGATGAATAGTGAATAGGCGCCATAGAAAGGCCAGCGCAGGGAGGCAGTGCGGGAAGCCGACCTGGATGGGGCAGGCTGCTGGACACAACCATCAGAGAGCACCTCTGGCAGTAGTGCAGCAATGGGGTAATGCATGCACTTAATTCCTAAAGCTTGCAGCAAAAAGCTTGGCTACATGGGGAAGGATCTGCCAAATCAGGAACTGGAATGCAGAAGTAATACATATAAAGGTGCATTCATAAGTGCTTCCTTCCCTCAAGAGAAGCACACATGGGTAATGGCTAGGGGGTGCTGGCAAAGGGCCCACAACCTCCCATGAATCTGTAGCAGATTGAAGCCATACAGGAGTCGAAGTGTGAAATAATGTGATGATGGTATAGCTGTGTACCCTAACACTGCTTATGCCACAGTTGTTCTCATGTGCTAGCAGACAGTGACATGAGAAGCAGCCGAGTTACAGGAAGCAGCACTTGCTTACACAGCTGATGGAGGGCTGAATGCAGAAAGACTCTTGCTTTTGTGATTCTGCATCTATCCCAGGCTGATGTTTCCAGCGCCTGCAGGTCTCCTCCTGCAATCAGTCTCAGTACTGTTCACCAGACTGAGCCGTACTTCCAATTATATTTATAGGCCTATTAGTAAAACTGGTGATCTATTCATAGACAAGCCATGAACACAAGAAGAGAGTCAAACGCAGCCAATAAATTGCCTGCAAGAAGTAAACTGTGCCATCAGCAAAATTTTGTATCTCTGTTGTTCTCCTCTTTCTCTTAGATCGTTAATAAACATATTGAACATCCGCGGTCCTGATGCTGATCCCTGGAGCATCTTGCTATTAACCTCCTTTCATGCAGAGAATTGGACGCTTATTCCTTTCCTTTGTTTGTTACCTCTTATCTAGGTTTTAATCCATGTCAGGACTTTGCCTCCCACCCTACGGGTAACAAATTTCTTTAATAGCCTCTTGTGAAAGACTTTATCAAAAGGCTTTTGAAAAGTTTAAATAAATTATATCCCCCACACACCCTTTCTCCTCAGTCCAGTATTTCATTAACTCTTCCCCAGAATCCTAATAGGCTAGAGAAGCACGAGTCACACTTAGAGAAACTGGCAGACAGGTTTATCTCTATCACATTAGACTCATCTAGAAGCTTTCTAACTCTATCTTTAATGATTTTTTTTCAGTGTTTTCTCCTTGTTCCGAGGTAAAGCGCTCCATTTTATAATTGGATCATCTTTAGCTTCTCTGAAAAACACAGTTACAATAATTGCCCCTCTCCCAGCCCCTCAGTCCCATGGGCATTTACACGAAAAGCTGTTCGAATGAGCCACTGCCTGCTTTGGTTAATACTTCAACTACTCTGAACTCCCACTCCTGGGGCATTCACAGATGCTTATGCTTATATTCCAAGTGAGCACAGATGCTCACTTGGAATTTCACAGCTTTATCTGCTGCACCATCTTCTCATGCCTCTGACCCTTCTCAGCCCAGGACTTTCACAAACAGTCAAGATTTACTCTCTTCTCTCATGTTTCCCTTCACCTCCTCGGGTGGAAAAGCCAAGAGGAGAGAATTTAATTGTTTCCCATGCGTCTAGTCCTACTCTAGCCATGGATGAAGTGGCAAGTTGGCTAAGGCAGCAAGTGGTTGGGTTTGGTCAACTGGTGTGGGCTCTTCTACCCTTTCAGCCAGAAAACCAGTTTGTGTTGTTGGTACTTCAGCCCTCCCACTTCAGCCCTCTGGTTAGCCAAGTGGTCCTAAAGACTACGTTGGTGCCCATTATCCACTTGCCTGTCCTCTCAAGACAGCAACTTTCAACAACCTGGTTTGAGAGAAGTGATGGGCAGAGTCTTGGGCACACAAAACAACACACACACAGAGGGAGAGCTGATTTCCACCAGTATGAGTGAAGAAGTCAACATCCCCAAAGTACCTTTTTTGGCACGACAGAGTGGGGGGATGTTTTGCTTCTCTTTGTACAGAGGCAGTTCTCCTGCTGTAATGAGGCATTTTCAGTTCCAAAGTGCAAGTGATTCACCCAGCCCCCAGGCAGAAGAACATGCAGCCAAGCCATGGCTGTCATGAGAGAGGAAAATCAGGCCTGCAAAATGTCCATTTGGTGTATAGACACAAAGGTCTCTCTGCCGACCCTCACAGCTGCTGCACACATGCCCAGCAGCAGCTCAGCACACTGTTCTGTGGCATTAGGCCCAAAGGTTGGCTCATCCAATGAATGATAGGTACAGCTCTCTGCTGTGTGCAGGGACTGAATTAAAGCCTGGAAGGCACTACAAGTTACAGCAGGACCCGGATCAGACCCAGGAAAGAAGAGGACTTGTGAGAGTAGCTGAGCATCCTGAGCCTGCATTCATCTCACCAAACTAAGAGCCTTCTGTTCTACTTCCCCCAAAGTCTGATACTCACCTGGAACTTCCCAGGTGCTGTATTCTCTACCTCAGAAGGCTATCCTCCCACAGAGTTCTCATGCCTGAGCTGCTTTGGACCTAGAAAATACATGTTGCCGCAGTGCAAGTGGATGAGCTGATGCATATCAGCTGGTGCAAGGCAATGCCTTTCTGTGGGGGACATTGGCTCCTAGTTCTTACCTTTGTTCTTTTTTATTTCTGTGCACATTATCTCTGACAAGCTTTTTCAACAACACTGAAATGTGATGCAGTCTTAAAAAAAGTTTATACTTCTGGAAGGTAGGCAACATTTGGCCTCCTCTTGGGCTACACATGGCTCTCTAAGCACTAAGTCAATAGCCTTACTGTGTCATCTTCATCTCCTTCATAGGCAGAAAACATCACCCAAAGCAGAAGCTGAAGTTGCAGAGGAGACCAAGGAGTTTTGCAAGTTTTCCTCACGTCCCCACTCTTATGGATCTACAGGGCTGTCAGTCTGAGGAGGATATTTTACTTGAATGGCTGAGGAAACATTTTATGTACCCCCAGTGCCTCCCTGGGGTGAGCCAGCTGACAGCTCACCATGCTTATGTCCTGTGCATTGTTATGAAGGCTGCCTCTGCGGGATGGCTCCTGTGCTGTGGGAGGAATGGCTCCCTACTCCTGAGCTCTCCTTTGTAACCAGCTCTTGTCTTCTTACTCAGCAGAACTGCACCGTTTCGCTCCCAGAGGGAAGTCAGTTGCCCACAGAGTTTGGGCATGGATTTGTCACGGTATGATTTGTTCAGCAAAGCTCCTTATACCCTCCTTAATCTCCATTTTATATCTCCCCTGCTGCACTTTACAATCTCTTATGTTACTATAATTTGGGCTGGATTTCCATATTTTAGAAAATGCCTCATTAAATGACTATATCTTTCCCTTTATCCATGGTGTTACTTCTCAGCATTACTTCCCACCTGTGGGGAGAATGTATATGCATCATATGGAAGTACGTTATGGCTGTAGTAAATGACCTCATATCATCTGGCTCTTCACCACTTTCCCATGCATGTGTAAATTGGCTTTAGAGATACAGCTACAGCATTTCTCCCTACAAGCCACTCTCAAGCTGGAATAGGTTGTTGTACATTCAGGGATCTCTTGTACATCTTCTGATGAGGACAGAGCATGGTCTCCAGATGTTTAATGCTTGAGCACATCCAGCACCATCACCAACTGCCAGGCTTTCTTGCACCAGTTGTCGCATAAGCTCTATATGAAGCAGCTAGGGGGGAGAGACACCATGGGCTGTGCTTACAATTTCCTTGGAGGTTGCTCTCCCATTACAATCACGAATCCTTGGGATCCAGGATTCAGAACCCATGGCTTTTTATGCCTTGAAGTTCCACATATTTTCTGTTCCACATGAGTCATTAGGAAAAGTTATTGACAAACAGCAACTGTTCAAAGGAGAGCAACTGAAATGATCAAGGGAGTGGAGGAATTGATTTAGAAAGAAAGATTAAAAGGATAAAGTCTGGAGAGATTGGTTAAACAGCAACTACTGTGAGCATGATAACCTACACATACTTAAAAAGTATTTCAGAAATAGGAAAACGCTAGTAGCATGATACATGGGGAGACAAGTGGAAACAGGCAGAAATTGAGAGTAACTTGAATTTCTCCTTTGAGGTTAGCTTTCAGACAATAGGAAACGAAATGTTCCCTGTCACTACCCTAACCTGATGGCAGCATGTAAGAAACTCAATTCCTCTCAATTTTATAAACTCTAGGACAAAAAATACTAGTAAATGCAACATAAGGTAAGATGCACAGAGATGGCATTGTGTCAGGGAGCAGGCATCCAGGTGAGGAGATAGATTTGGGAGAAACTGTGGGCAAAACAGCACTCTTTCCAGAGAAAACCCAGAGGGGCCCACCATAGACAGCAAAGCTTGCACTTGCAACATACCTCCCTGGGAGTCTGCTTTCCTCAGTTTGCAAGTGGAACAGCTTGTGGATGAAACCAAGACTTCTTCTGTCAGGGCCATTAGCATGGGTGAGGTTCCTGCAATCCCCACTCACCATCTGGTCCATGAGCTCTGTTGTGTTATGGTCATTTGTTAGTTTTAAACTTGACTACATCACGTGCCAGAGTGTACAGCTGAGCAAGCCTGACCAGATGCTTATCAAGTGTAAATCGGTGAAAATGTCTATTTATATCGGCTGAGGCTCTGCACCGCTCTTTATAATGAACCATGTGTCCATTGTACATTCATGGACTCACAGAGTTGAAGGCTAAAGGGACTACTAGATCATCTGCTTTGACCTTCCAAGTATCACAGGCCATTAATTTTTACCCAGTTACCCCTGGATTGAGCTGGCAGCCGGTCACAAGTGGTGTTCCTCAGAGCTCAGTATTGGAGCCATTTCTGTTTAATGTCTTTATTGATGATCTCGACAATGATATAGAGTGTACTATCAGTAAGTTCGCAGATGACATGAAGTTAAGCAGGAGTCTTGATCTGCATGAGGGCAGAGAAGCTCTACGGGACTTGGATAGATTAGATCGATGGGCCAATGTTAACCATATGAGCTTCAAGAAGGCCAAGTGCCAGGTCCTGCACTTGGGCCACAACAACCCCATGTATCGCTACAGGCTTGGGGAAGTGTGGCTAGAGAGCTGCCTTGGCAGAAAGTGACCGGGGGTTCTAGTTGACAAGTGGCTGAATATGAGCCAGCAGCGTGCCCAGGTGGCTAAGAAAGCCAATGGCATCCTGACTTGTATAAGAAATAGTGTGACCAGCAGAAGTAGGGAGGAGATTGTCCCCCTGTACACAGCACTGGTGAGGCCACACCTTGAGTACTGTGTCCAGTTCTGGGCACCTCAACACAAGAGAGATATCAAGGTGCTGGTGAAGGGCCTGGAGATTAAAACTTATGAAGAGCTGGGACTGTTTAGTTTGAGGAAGAGGAGGCTGAAGGAAGACCTCATCGCTCTGTACAGCTACCTGAAAGGACATTGTAGAGAGGTTGGTGCCGGTCTCTTCTCACAGGTAAATTAGCAAAAAAACAAGAGGGAATGTCTGCAAGCTGCAGCAAGTTATGTTTAGATTGAACATTAGGAAAGAATTCTTCACAGAATGAGGGGTCAGACCTTGGAATTAGCTGCCCAGGGGAGTGGTTCAGTCACCATCCCTGAAGGTGTTTAAGAGTCGATTAGATGTGGTGTTGGGGGATAGCGATGTAGGGGAGAACTTTGTAGAGTAGGGCTGTTGGACTCAGTTTTCCCAAGGGTTCTTTCCAACCTGAATGATTCTATGTTTCTAAAACATAGCATGTTTTCACCTAACAAGTAAGGCTTTGCATGAGGTCTGTTGTGTATCTTGAGACATTCAAACATGGCTAACCCTCTCCTTGGGGTAGGAGTTTCTTGCTGTGGCTAATCACCTTTGCTCTTTCGTAAAAGCACGCAGTTTCCATTTGAACCTGCCCTGCTCCTTCAGAAGTTATTTGCTATTGAAGTCACAGTTCATTCATGCTCAAATCACAATGTCCAATAATTTGTAATCATTTTTGTTTGCTCAGTTTTCAGGCAAAAATATTTTGTGGTGTGGGTCTTTACTGTGAGAGTCACACAGAGTATTTTATATTTTCCATTAAAATCACTGCATGTTAAAAGCACGTGTATGTTCCTGGACTTAAATGAGATCAACTAATCAATCAACCTGTTTGTCTGATCAATGGTAGTATCACATTTACCTCCCTGTGATATTAGTAGCAACAGAAAAATCCCTAATGGGTTTATATGGTGGCATGCTTGTCTTTGGGAAAGTAGTTTCTCTGTTCATAGATATCCTTGAATTTCTTCTTGTGGTTGTTGTGGGAGACAATGTACTGTGGTAGCTGACCCTGTGTTCTGAATGAGCACAGCTGTTCCTATAAGCAGAACTATGCTTAAGAGAGGATGCAGAAGGGTTTTGCTTGCTATTGGTTGTCTCCTTTCAGCTGCTAAGGGATTTGGGGTACAAATATGAGCGTGCATTTAGAGTTTCCTTCTTCCAGTGGGAATGTTTTTTAACGGAGATGGTGACAAACCTGTAATAACGCATTCAAAATGCACTTTCTGCAAATACTATGCAACACTGACTTAAAATTTGCCATGTCTACAAACATCCCTGCCAGTAAACTGATTTGTGAGGTTGTTCATGGAAAGACAGCAAAAAATGGGAGTGAACTCAGCAGAAAGGAATTAATTAAAATTTGAAAAGATTTGTGGTCATTCCTCAGGACCTGCTAACAAATTTAAAGCAGTTTAGCAGAGAGCTGTTTTGGGGGCATGGTTTCAAAACCCCAAGAAGTGCTGTGCAAATTTATCTTCGCTTGCATGGCTGTGGGTACTGTGGGAATCGCTCCCAGTGCTCACAGGAATTCCCTGGGTGACTTATGGGCTAGAAACCATACAATGCTTCTGACTACAACAGCTTTCTTGTGTGTTTCGGCACTTCCAGAGGCACACTGTTGGAGAATGGCCCAAGTATTGGAAAATATAAACAAAAAGTAACAAGTATTCTGGCTTTTTCCCTCCTCTGCCCTGCAGGTGAAAGAGCCTGGTTAGTTTATAGGGTGATTTCTTTGTTTAGACTTTTATGTGTGCTAATGAGTGGGTGTGTAGATATGTTGTGTCTTGCACCCACCTGGGTGGGTGCAAAAAGTTCATTGATGCAGGGGCATGTTGGGGAACTGAGTTCTCCACGGAGAGGATAGAAACTACCATGACAGTTCTCACTGTTCCTAGGAGTCATTCAATGCACTCAAAGCCTAGGGAAATCCTGCCTCCAGCATACACACACCTCATGCTCGAGTCAACAGTCTGCTTGTTCTTGCACAGCATAGTTACTGTGGGGTTATGCAGAAAGGTGAATTTCTTAAGCAACTCAGACAAAACCCTTGACAGGGGCAGAGTATCGGGGCAGAGACCTTGAAGGTGACTCTGTCTTCACTGGTGGCCAGTACAAACGAGGGAGCAGCAGGGTGATGTTCTCATAGTAATTGGTGTTGCTAGGGAGACCAGAGACTGTGTTTTGTCAACTGGAGCTTTTCCAGGATGCCTGGCTTCTTCACTAGATATTAGATGCAATAAGCAGTCACGAATGCCTGGATCACTGTGCTGAGACCTGTG
Source organism: Jacana jacana (assembly GCA_013400555.1). NCBI lineage: Eukaryota > Metazoa > Chordata > Aves > Charadriiformes > Jacanidae > Jacana > Jacana jacana. Next base: position 516,303 of record VZTM01028307.1, on the reverse strand, counting down.
TCTGATAGGATAGGACACCATCTTCTGGTAGGTTGCAACTGGAAGTGGGAATGTTTTAATAATATGGTTATCTGGGACATACATAGCAGTAAGGCATCCGGAGGGACTTCAAAGCTACAGGCAGACTTAACAGGCAGGGGCTGACTCCCTCAGTGGCAGGTGGTGCTATGGAAATACATAAAATTTGAAATTTTTCACTTCCTTTTGCAAGTATGAATTTGGTTGCCACTTTTCTGCTTTCTCTTGGCACAGTTCTTTCATCAAAGGCTCCTTTAATGAAGGCACAGTGTGCAGCACCTCATAACAAAATACTCCATTCCTTGCCCATAGAGGCATTTCCTCAAGAATAACTGTTCTTGCAGTGTAGCCCCAAACCAGTCTGGAACCTGTTTGTGCTACTTAGGTTTGCTTAACTGATCAGGTATCTCTTCTTCCCTGAATTTAAACCTTTTATCAAAATGAGTGCACTTTGATTTAAAAACCCCACAACAATCCAAATGATTTATCCCAAGAGTAGCATTTACTTCCCAAACAACTGACAGAAAACCTGAAACACGTGAACTGCAAAATGAAATTCCATATAAAAACATGGATCTACTGCTGCAAGGGAAGATTAATAGAATTCAGGTAAACAAAAATAATCGCATAAAAATATCTTTCCAGAATTATATGCTTCTCTAAAAAAATCTTCCAAACCTATCAGTCACTAAAAGCGTAGGAAATTCAAAGTGAGTGTGAAGATATGAGAATCTCTAATAACGGTAAATACAGAATTGCACGGTGAAGCAACCTTAAGTCTGACTCCAGCAATGATTTGAGAAAAATCAGACATTCTGAGACTAACCTTGTCCATCCATTACCCACAGTGTCATCAGATCAATGGCCACAAAACTAGAATGCTTTATTCTCCATCGCTCTGAGGTTGTGCTGACTCTGGCCCTTCTTTACAGCCGTGCACTCTCTACAGAAAAACACATATTTCACAAATTCCTTACCAGACAAATAGCACATCGAAGCCATCACTCTGCACTTGTCATTCTGATTCTATTTACCCCAATTAGAAAAAGGACTGCAAAACACTAGGGCTAGCAGAAATGAATCTCCTTGGCTTCATTCCCTGCTTAAACTTGCCATGCAAAGAAGCCCTTCATCAGAAAATGAAAGCTTGGCTCTTTGGGCAGTGCTAGGTGGCCCTCACCACCTAGCACCTTCCCAGTACAGGGAGCTGTGCACCAGCAGAGATACCCACCGAGACCCCCAAAGTGCAGAAAGACCATTTGGCTGGCCCTGCCTCAGCTCAAGCAGTCCCCATGCTGTTGGATAGGTGCTGTCCTTCATGTTCCCTGCCAGCTTGGAGATTCCCTGCCTGATGTTGCGGTGGGCTCTGCAGATGCTGTCTAAGTTTTGTGGTGGAGAGGATGTTTAAAAGGGGCACTGGTGCTGCTTTGAAACTTTTTTCTCTTACCAGATTGCCATAAAAAATACCTGGACAACAGCATTTTTACCCACTGTGTCTGGAGCTCTCTGCTACATGCCATTGATGTTGATATTTTTAGTGCCCTGCAATAACTGTAGCTTCTCTCTCTAATTTACAGGCACTGCAACAGAGAGGAACATAGGGGTGGATGGCCAGAGACTGGGAACTTGGGCTTTGAAGTGCCCAGAAGATGTCCTGGGGTCAAAGGGATCTGATATCTCTTTCCAGGCAGCTGTGTAGTTGCATTGCACATAATGGAGAGATCCTTGCTACAGACCTGAGCCAACTCTGCAGGTGTGTGCACAGCTAGAAGCAGAGAATGAAGTCCAACGTTGGACTTGACACAGAAGACTATGGCTGGATCCAAAAAACACAAACCATTATTTCTTGGAGATCTCAAGCAAAACAGAGTTGGAGCATCTGCTGGTTTAAACAAACCCTAGCCAAAGGAAGGCTGCAATTCACCGCAAACAGAAAAGTGCTAGACTATACTTTGTTGTGATGAAACTTTCATACTAGAAAACCCTTTTCTAATATCACTCTTTTTCTGAGTCTGCTGATGGCACTGGTTGTTTTCTTCACAGTTCACAGAAAGGGCCATCAGAAAATAGCCAACTTTCCCCTCCTTTCTGTTGAAAGTCTCCATAACCTTGGTGTGAATTTATAGTCTGTCGTTGTCTTTTGAGATGCCATATGTGTGAGAGAATGAGAGAGGGGAAGACACTTTGTTTCTGAAAATGATGCCACATTTAGCACTATTACAGCACTGGGACTGCATCATTTAAAGCAGCAAGAAGAGGTCTGGGGTGAAGGAAGACTTTGTAGTAAGCACAAATGTCTCTTGTCCTTGGGGGCAAAGGGAAAAAAAACAAACCAAACCCCCCATCCTCCACTAATGAATGTAATATAACCCATTCCAAGAAGAAGAAAAGTCTGAATTGTTTTTTAATTATTTCCCATGGATAAATATTTTCTAACAGGAAAGATTCAGCTGTACCCAGTGAAGGGCAACTATTTCCAAGGGTATGAATTCACTGCAAGCTTCTATTCAGCCTGAGTGTGACATCCTAGCTGGGAGACTTATGGAGAAACTACCAGCATACCTGAATTTTTACAGTTCTTTTATTTAGGTTGACCCTAATGACTTGGTATCACCTTGTGGATTTTCCTAGTCCTACTTTCTCTTGTTCAGGCAACAAAGTCCAAAAGAACCTGCAAACACCTCTGTCTTTGCTTTTGCTATTCCTTTGGCTATTAACTCTTGTTATTGTTACTATTATTAAGTATTATTCCTTATTATTATTATTACTAGTGTTCAAATAGAAGCTTCCTAGAAGAAGTCCTGGAATAGAACTCCACTGAACAAACATAGAAGAAAAATATTACTTTCTTGACCTGTAAAGTTTAGGATTTCTTTGTTGACATCATTTGGACAGACGATGCATGGCTAAGTGGCTTAGCCTTCACAGGCACTGAAGCTGAATTGCACCTCCAAGATGCACTGCTTTATGCCTGCAAATTGCATCACCATGTGGGCACTGTCCGACTTTATGTGCTTGGGGGTGTGTGTGCTGGTGATGTGCCTCCTACCTCCCCGACCCCTTCAAGGAGAAGCAGCGCTGATGGTGGCACATGCTGATGGCTATAGGCCAGGCTGTCTCGATGCCAGAAGAGTCTTCAGCCATTAGTCAAACTCACTTTTTTGTTATTGCCCTATTAGAAAAAGGCTGAGGACCATGTGGAGACATCTGGAAATCTAAATCTGGGTTGTGATGGGAGGAATTAAGATATATTGAACGCTGCTGGTCCAGGCAGTTAAGCAAGCTGGTTTGATTGTACCCAGGTCCTGAACCACAGCATACATCTTCCTTGATAGAGGAGCTCTAAACTGATTGAAAGCCGAATTTATCCATGGGAGACTCATGGCCAAGTCACAGATTCCTGCTGCATGACAGGGCATGACAGAGCTGACTGTACTGTGATGATGCCATTGGCTATGGGTTAACTTGTTTGTTTTCTATCCATTCTACCTCTGGTACAGCATATAGATATGTGATTAGGGGTGATTAGACCTGCAGAGCAGAGTGAAAATGGATGAAAAAAATAAAACCAAACCAAACCAAAACAACAACAACAACAACAAAAACACAAACAAAAACAAAAAACCCAACAACAACAACAAAAAAAGGTGACATGATAATGTGTCTAATGGAAAATAATAGTAATCAGTAAGGATAGGAATAATCTTTAGCTCCTCTAATAATTTCCTGAAATGTTCTCAACCATCGACATGCTGGCAATACTTTACCTTGGTATTAGCATTACCAGATAAATGCAGCTTTGAAGAACATATTTTCCAGTAATCTGAATGCTGATATAAATGGTCAAGTTACTATGACTCTTCCTTAGAGTCTTGGCAAGCAACTACAGGTCAATTATGACATTATTATTATCATTACTATTAATCATAGTATCATTTACTGTAGCAATACAATTGTGGTTTTACTCCCCGAGGTTTTATGATTCTTCTCTCTCTTTTTTAAAAAAAGTTATTTTTAATTTTCCTCCCAAAGAGATGAAAATCCTCTGAAAAGACTCTAACCTACCAGTTTGGGGCCTACTTCTAGACATTTTTGACAGGATCCTTAAAAGTAGTGCCCGAACTGTCCTATGAAAGGTACTAGAAAAAAACTCAAAAGAACTCCAGAAGTAGTCACCATTGCCCACATGTAAATATGAATACCTTTGTGGTATGTATTGTGTTCAGTACAGTAGGAAGATAGTCCCAGTCTTCGAGGTGTTATTGCAAAGACAATAATGCACGACCAGGTAAAAATATGACATATACTAGTGAACAGGGGGAGCACAAAGTAAAAACTATGATTAATTAATGAAAAGATGCATACACAAGCAGTTCACTTGCTCTTCCAGACTATTGTAAAATGACATCATCAGTGGTGGTCCATTTTTTTAGAGTTCTCTGATGTGAGGTCATCCTCTCCTCATGCTAGAAAATAACTAGTGACTTGTATTTAAATACAGAATATATAGGAAGCAAGGCATATAGTTCCATTTTAATGCATGCATGTATAAGTCTAAATCAATCCCTCTGGCTAAATAATAAATAAACATAACCAAGTCTGAATCAAACAGGTCTAAGTAGGGTTCACTGCCTGTATGAACAGCGTTTGCATCCTTGGCCACTAGCTAGACAGTGCCACAATTCTTCGCAGGATCAGAGGCTGAGGCTGCAATTCCTAAGCGGGTAGTACTGGATAAGTTTTCATGGAAGCTTTTCATATGCCTTTCAGCAAGTAAAACACTTTGTTAATCATAGGTGTGGTAGGACCTCTTCTCACTGTGCTAGAAGCAGCAGGAGCCCTTGAAGCCTGCAGGGAAAACATTGATGCTCACTTCCATCAGGTGGCTCTGCCTAGAAGGTGGGGTCAAATAACTCACCTGGTAGTCCTCAGGACCTCTAAGGGCCTAGCAGGGGCATTCAGTTGGTTTTGCTAGATTTTGGTGGCTGCGGGAAGGGTTGTGGTGAGCTGCGAGGGTGGGTAGGGGAATGAGCTGGTTAGTGTGCTGGTGCCCCCTGCCACATGCAGGGCTAGCACAGTGGTTGGTTGGTATGTTAGGGAGGTGGAAAGAACCAGCCTGTCTTTCCTGGGTTGTAATCAGCTACAGAAATATGAAGGGTCCAGCTTACAGTGGCTGTGTCAGATGCTTTTGGAAATGCTTACAGGCTAGATTCTAAAAATGAGCTAAGGAAACAAAAGAGAAGGACACAAAAACCTAGACTTTAGGTGCCAGGCTTGTGGAGCATAAGCAAGGCATTTCAGCTCCCAGTGCTCTGTATGGAGTAAATCAGTGTTTGAGAGGAATAACAATGTCTAACTGTCTGTCAGTCTCCCCAGAGAAAGAAGGCAATCACCTCCCAATGGAAGCCTGTCGGGGTGGGAAGGGGTTTCACACTGTGGGATCAGTGTGAAAAAATTGTGAGCCAGGTGTGAAAAGTGCCGGTTTGCCTCCCTGCTCACTGTGTGTGCCTATGTGTGCACATGCAAGTACAGTAAAGGTCATGAAGCACTCAGCCCCTGAGGTGGTGGGGACAACCCCTATGTTATAGCTGTCTTTGCCAGCCAGTTGGAAGGAAGGCTTTTTTAGCTCATCGCACACATGCAGTATGTAACTACTGCTACAGCTCTGTGGAAGAGGAATGGGGGGTGGACCCCGCAGACCATTGCTGTAGCCTGAGTTGTGTGTATTGATTGAGGGAGCAAGTTTCTTCCATATATTCATAGAGGCTGGCTTAGCCTGAGCAGGGACTCAGAGACTGTGTCTCTCTTTCTCTGGTGATGATTTATGACTTCAATCCAATTTATGGCCATTTACAAGAATGCTGAACTGGCTGTAAATCAGTAAAAGACCATAAAATACTCATGAGAACTGCTGAAATCCATCTGGGTGAACTTCCTTCCCTCCCAAGAGCAGCCAGCTGAGGGCAGGAAGATGCAGCCCTCGCATCAAGCCTGCTAGCAGTAACGGGGGTGGGGGTGAGATGTAGCGCTCAGTTGGAGGAAAAGGTGAGGCCCAAGGAGGCTTGCTTTCTGTGAGCATACAGGAGTCAGATGAGCCATTGCCTGAGGAGCAGAATAGTGATCACGGTAGCTCTGTAGGGCTTCCTCAGAAGAGCTTCACCTGAGCACAGGGCTTAGGTGAAATCCATGGCTTCAGTGGCCCAAGGGAAAGCAGTGAGTGAAGTCACCTTCAGTGATCTATGATTGTCCTTCAGGTGGTCAATGCTTTATTAAGTCACTGATTTCTGTGGGCAGTTCATAGCCGAACACAGAAATAAACTTCCTGGCTGTTTTTATTCTTACCAGCTACTCCAATGACAGATTTCTGGAGCACGTTGATTTAACTGTCACAAGTTAGAATCAGTCCTCAGGGACTTTGTAAGGTAAATCTTTACCTGCCTAACTCGACATGCTCAGAGTATAAGGAAACCCTCCAAGCAAAGGGCCTGATTGTACCAAATTGCATGCTTATCCCAGCAGCAGGGAATGACACAGTGTGCTACAGAGTCACTGGGATATATCTATTAGGATTCAAATCCTAACTTTGCCTTGTTTGTAATGCAAATTTTCGCCCATTACCCTAAAATGCCTTTCTGTCCAGGCAGCAGGTGGAATTCAATGAGAAAGTTTGCAAATCTCCTTCTTCCTTCTTATCCTACTGTAAGTTGATGATCAGGCAACAGTGGAGCAGTGGACAAGAAGGCATTCCAGGTGTCAGCAGGTCTTGTTGTGCTCTTTCTTTCTCTAGCAGCAATGGGGTTGTAGAACAGGATTGGTAGAAAGTAAATAAAGGATCCAGAAGTATCCCCCAGCCTCTCTCACTGTCACAGAGCACTTCCCAGTGCATGGCGATGTTCAGTTCTGTAACAAACGATCAAAAACCAGAAACCCTGGCGTGTGAGAGGGAAACTAAACACTCCCCAGACTTCTCTGCTGTGAATCACAAAGAAAGGAAAGCTATTGTTAAATCCCTCACCTCGCCAGTGGGGATACCAGGTTCTTGGGTGGAAGGGGAGCTGTGATGATGCTCTACTGTTCTTTCCTCCTGTATCATGGTGAGAGGAGGACTAAGCTCTCTCAGGTGTCTAGGCAGTGAGATCCAGAAGGGGGTACAGTCTTTCTCCTCCTGAGAAGTGGGGCTTAAGCCATTTGGTTCGCCTACTGAGTATCTGAAAAGTCTCAGTGTGGTAGCCAGCTGAGATAGGCAGACTTACTTTGGTTTCTATAACACTGGAAGACAATAGAGACTGCCTGCTGGCTGAAACATGGAGGAGGGATGCAGAATGCCCTCACAAAATGCATAGTGGGGTTAGGAGTGTATATTAATCATCTGCACTCCTGGACTTCTTCACACCATCATCACTGTGTGATGAGGATCCCCAGATCAGGGGGCTGTCTGACACAGGATGCTTAGTAGGAAGGGCCAAGGATGACTATGTGTTTGCCAACCCCAGCGCTCTGTATGACACAATGCTATGAGGTAGGTTTGTGATAATTCCTGCCTAAAGTCCTGAGGGCTGTGTTTGGAACACAACTCAAAATAATCTGGGCTTGATTCAAAGGCATCCCTGCAAGGAAGCCTCCTTGGCATGCTGTCCCAGAAGGTAATTACCCTTGTTGTTAAAAGTTGCTAGTCCAAATCTGCCTAGCTGCAGATCTGCAGATGTCTTGCCCATCAGGTATGTGCCAAGGAGGCATGGTGCTTCGTCTCTGAGCTGGTATTTCTGACCAGGTTGGCTCAGGAAGCTGCTCACCTCTGGGATGCTGCTGCAGTTTGCCAAGAGCAATGAACCCTGGCCAGCACTGTGTGTCTCTTTTCTTTCATGTGTGCAATGCCTTGGGGAGAGATAAGCGATTGTGCTGTCTATGCACCGCCTGTGACCCTGTAGTGCCCTGAGAATGAAATCCAGGATCTGCTCTACTTCACATTCAAAACAACAGCAGAAAATAACTTCCACTTTCTTCATTTCTGTGGGCTTGGGCTCATGGACAATGATAATGAGGAATTGCTATGGCCGAGTGGTGAGCGAGCGAGCGAGTAAGCAAGCAAGCCTGAAGAATGTCTGCCTTATACCTCTAGCCAGCATGGGCTTAAAAAGCAGCGCTCATCGCCTGGCTGCTTGGACAGGACTAAATGCATACCAGGAGAAGCCTGCCTGAGAGCGAAGAAAGAAAGGAGGGAAGAAAACTTGCAATAAGCTGCTGAAAAGCTGCAAGGACCCTACACCTCCATGTTGAACAAACTGTCCTTTGGCCATCCAATGTAGGATGCAGGCCCAGGGTTGGTGGCCTCTATTGTGATTATCACTCAGCTGCTGTGAATGCAGGACTTCTGGGAAAAGAGTGACACAACAGGTTAGCCTCTCTGAGCAGAGCATTTTCTCTGCTGATAGGCTCTTGACTGGGCTCCTTCCAGGGCATCACCTGGAGCCCAGGTCCCATTTTCTCCGTAGTCTTATGCCTACCTGGGAAATAAGCAGTCTTCTCCTATTACCACTTTTTTTCCTAAGGAGAATTCCCTCTCAAAGGATTCTTTAGAGACAAGCCAGCAATGTCACAGTCCAGTGCCGAAAGCTCCCAGGGTTGCAAGTTTCCTTCTCACTGAGAGATGTTTTCCTTCTTTTGATTACAGGAATTGGATAACCATCACCTCATAGACCTACTGCTTGTCACATGTGCCCTGAATGCTTTGTGGGGAGTTCACCTTAGGATCAGGATACCTGAAAGCCGGTGATGGCATGAGTACATGAAACTACTGCTAAAGGTTTGGTTATAATTAAGGGATTATATAGTGTGTGATTCTCTGACAATGGAATATTCTACCACGTCTCCCATAGCCTGACATTTTAATTCAGAATCTAAGGAGTCTACAGCTGGTTTGCTCTTTATTTATTTCAGAATGCGTTGTGTGAATAACGGATTGTTCAATTTGATGGCTGGAAAAAAAAAAAAGAAAAAAAAAAAAGTAAGCTGAAGGAAAAAGAGAATGGTGGGTTCCATTGACCAGAAGTACCTTGTTCAATCCTTGTTCAATCCTTGTTCAATCCAAAACTGAAAAAGAAAAGTTTCATTTAATTGTGGGGAGGATGTTAACTCATTTCTTGTAAAAGTTTTCTTTTGTTAAGACTGGACTGTTTTTAAAAATGGTAACATAATTTCAACAGTTTAAAAAGAAAAAAAAATTCCTGCTCTCTTGATATTTTTTCCTCCATCTTTTCCCACACGTCACTTTTTTCTTTTATTCAGAAATGTCTGTCAAAACTGACCCAAATTCACTCAGATCCTCACAAGGAGAATTTTTGTTCTGCTCAAAAAAGTTATGGACGGCCTCTCCTGAGGATGTCTGTTTTGTGATGTGGCAGTTTCAGTGAGTTTGCAGGGTTCCACATTTATTTTCTTCTGGTACCATGAGAGCAAATAGTCTCCGCTTGAGTGAAATGCAGTTCCTTAACAAGTTCTACAGTGCTTAACTGTAGTTTCAAAGTAAAACCTCATATAAAGTAAAAGCTTCTGCAAGCCAAAATGAGGTGTTCTGGTATGCTGAAAGCTTCCTTGCTTCAGCTGCTTTACACAGATGCGAACATAGTAAATAATTTGTTGTATAGGAAGGTGTAAACTCTTGTTCCTTCTCCCAGAGCTAAGCTGGCTGTGTAGGAGAAGAAAAGTTACTTTGGTAAGTGAATGCACACAGGAAACAGATTTGTTGAATATGAAGAGGCGAACCTGCCATCTGATAGTAACTGGGCAGGTGGTGATCTGTGATTACTGTTCCTGAGTAGCTGAGAATTATGCACATCCTATTACGTTTGTTAACCCATCTGTCCTGCTTTCCCCCCCACATATTTTTATATTGTTCTCCTCTTTAAAGCTGTTAGCTCCTTCTGTAACAGGTGGTTATTTAGTCTGTATCTGTACAACTAATATTCCTGAGTTATGTCACCAGTGTGTCTGCTATCTTTACGTATGTCTTTCTTGACTTGGACTGCCTGTGAGTGAATATTCAGTCTTTGGAAGAGATGATGTTGTTATTTTGGGTATACTGATTTGATAAAGCAATCTGAATAGCTGGATTGTTGTCTAGATGAAGGCAATTTGAGGGTCACGGTTGCTCCTTGGGAGCCAGGCTTTAGGGTTCAGTGGAGATTTCTAAAAAGGAGATGGCTTTGCACACTGTTGGCGACTGATGTGTAATGAGGGTGGTGTCATTTGCCCATTTATTTGGAATATGTTTGAGCAGCATGTTTGACTTCCATTGGAAGCCAGTCTTTAAGACTCCATATACTGACTACTTGTGGGCAATGACAATAGTAAAGACGAATGCTTATTCCAGTCTTTTGTTAGCAATTTCCAACAAGACTATGGCAGCAGACCTGTCTATGATCAGAGAAATACATAAAGACAGCCCTTTATTTGTCATGCACCACCTGGAAATCTGAGGTGGCCACTCAAGTCGGAGTGGATATGGAAGCCCAGGAGTGAATAAGGCCAAAACGTATTCAAACTAAAGCAAAAAAAAACAGTGTAAGGTACAGGAAAATGCAAGGCCCAGGATACAGCCAGAATTAAACAGGCCAACTTTGTGCACAGTGTCTAAGCTATTAGTATCCAGCAGGGAAGAGCTCCTGAGGTCGGTTCAGACCTGGCACACAGCAGCTCACAATTGGCTCAGTTGTGTGCTGGTGCAGATGGTGGCAGCTGCTGTTGTACGAGGTTTCCCCAGCCCACTGTTATTACCTGTTGCCAAACAGAGGAGGGGAAAAGAAAGGCAGAAAGTGGTGTGGCTTTTCTAAGCCTCAGCCTTAAGCCAACTTCACCCTTTCATGATACTGAAATTGGGAAATGGCACTCAGGGTGGTGCATGCAAATCGTCTGAAATGGGATCAGCTCTTTTCCATCCTGTTCTTTTTCTTTGATTTCCATGTTAGCTCTCATTTTTCTTTTGCCTGTGTTTTCCCTCAGTGTTTGACCTTTCCTCCCCAGTCCCCTGGCCTTTTCTATTCTAAGCTGATAAGAGGGAGCTCAGAGTTGATATGCAGGAATCCCTGGACACAGCTATTTTTTTTCATCAGTAGTTAATTTTCCACTTCTTTTATTTCCTTTGAGATTCAATACATCTACTTTCATGCTTCTGTGATTCAGTTTGTGGAGGAGACAGACAAGGAAATGCTGAATAAATCTCTTGCCTTCTCTCTCTCTCTCTCTCTCTCTTTCTCAATCCTTTCCTCCCATCTTTGCACTGCTCCCTCTCCCTTTCTTACTTCATACACCACTGTTTTCACATCTGGGTTTGGGGTTGTTTTTTTTTTTTGCTTCCTGGGACTCTAGTTCAGGAAAATTACAGATGCTGAGAGGGAAATCAGAGATAGTCATGTTTGGTTGACCAGAAGCTTTTGTGGCTCCAGCCCTCCCAGACTTTCACTGTGAGCACTTTAGAAAGAAAGTTGCCACATGACTTCACTCAGAAGCTTCATTGGGCCAGCACCATGCAAATTTCTGAGGTGTATGCAGTGAAGGTTATGTTCTCCATAAATACCATCCCTTACAAGGCTTTCATCTTGATGACAGAAGAAAAAGTTTATTAGAGAGGAAAGGCTGCATACTGTGGAAATGCATCTCCACCAGTAGGAAAATAGGAGGAGGGAGATGGGAGTGAAAGGGAGGGGCAGAAGAAGGAGAGAAAATGATCAAAATGCCTCTCCTGCAACATTAAGCTCAACTTTTGTGTCTAATTTATCACCTTCTCATATGGCCTGAAACTGAGTAAATACAATTCTTTGGGAATTCTTTGGGCTGCTATGTCTCTACTGTGTTCCCTGCCACTCTTTCACTTGCTGCAGAGGTAATGATTTTATTTAGGAAATAGTCTGCTTAGTTTACTATCTAGCACAGTAATCTGCCATCTCATTACTGATAGAGGGTTGCCAGCTAGCTAAATGCTATTTTGTACTAGACTCATGTTTGTAGCATCTGACTATGTTAAAATAGCTGAAGTCACAGGCTAACAGTACCTGTCATGTCTGAGGGGAACACGTGTTGATTTCTGAGCAACTGTCTAGTTGTGCGATTTTTAGGAGGCATGTCTGAGGGAGCACATATGGGCAAAGAACTGCCAAATGCGTTTCAAACTCGTCTGGAAGAAGTCTGCTCAGCAGCCAGACAGGACTCAGACATTGCGTCCCAATAAAAGCAAGCAAATATCATTCAGATTATTACCAGAGCACAAAAGGATACAGGATTGATTCACACATGCATTAGGAAGTTTTTTGGGTACAGTAGTCCAAATGTCCCTCCTTCTATAATGGAGCCAATGATGACGAAGCCCAAAGTGGCAGTACAATATGAAAAGGGTTAGCATTTGAGCTGTTCAAGAGCTAAAAACCTTTCTTGTATTTTTCTGATTTGTCTGGCGGTCAGAAAGGCCAAGAGGTAAAACGTAGTTGTTGAAGTGTTTGACTCAAGCTAATACAATCTTTGTTGCTCTTTTAAGACCATAGAACAGACATTGGTCTCACTCCCTAATTAAACATTGGTCAGAATATTCACAGCAGCTTCCAGTCTACCATAGTGGGGTACTAATTCTGTGTATTAAAGTATAAAGCAATCTCTGACCTGTAGTCTCCATCCTTAACCTATTGTTTTCACCTAACTCAGGAGATAAGGTCTCCTCCCTGGATCTTCTTCCTCTGACAACAAAAAATTCTTTCCCTAGTCATGACTTTATGTACTGACTGGACTGTAAAGAGTAAGTCCATGCAGCTGATCTGATGCACAGATCTCTTGCAGCATTTAATGCTATGCCTAAGTGTCAGGGAGGTGTCCCATTATCTGACTTCATGAGTCATTGGCTTGGCTTGACTGCAGGAGCTCCTTGTTCCCAAAGGGAACAACCTTGGCAAGTCAGAGGAGCATACTGACCCCAGAAGGAATAGCATAAGGTCCAGTAGTGAGCTAAGTAGTTTCTTAAGGATGCCCCAGGAGGAATTAATTCTCCATTGCTTTCTACTGCTGAAAAGCAAGAGATTTATCACATTTTTACTCAACTATGCAAAC
>VZTM01028307.1:472167-498927 GCA_013400555.1 Jacana jacana | reverse complement strand
GGCATTGTAGAGAGGTTGGTACTGGTCTCTTCTCACGGGCAATTAGCGATAGAACAAGAGGGAATGGTTGCAAGCTGCAGCAGGGTAGGTTTAGGCTTGACATTAGGAAAAAAATTTTCACAGAAAGAGTAATCAGTCAGTGGAATGGGCTGCCCAAGGAGGTGGTGGAGTCACCATCCCTGACTGTGTTGAAGAGTAGATTGGATGTGGTGTTGAGGAATATGTTGTAGGGGAGAACTTGTTGAGGCTGATGGTTGGACTTGATGATCTCAAGGGTCTCTTCCAACCTAAATGATTCTATGATTCTATTATTCTAAAAGGATAGACATTGTCCTTACTGAAACTGGAAGGCCATACTTGCAGGACTCCCAAGAACATGTCCTAAAACAGAAATGGCAATACAGATAGATCCTGGGCTTTAAAGATTCTTCCACTTGGGACAGGGCAGGAGCATGACAGGAAGGTGTTGTGTTGTCTGGGAGGTGCTATGCTAGGCACAGGGGGTACAGTTTTTTATTAAATACACTGCTTCATCTCTACAGAATGACTGCTACAGAGGGTAGGAAGGAAAGATTATATGAAAATGAGGTTTGTTGTGTGAAAGTAAGCATAAGTACACCAATGTTCCTGCCAAGGTGAGTGAAGTTACAAATGCGGGGCTGGAGGTGAGTTACGGTACCACAAAAGAAGGATGTAGAATTTGAGTGGCTGAGAAGTGATGCTGAAATACACTTAACATGAAGAAACAGAAGGTTTAAGGTCCCTTCTTACTCTAATCATTCTATGATTCTATGATTCCATGATTCCCTCCCTTCCCTTAGGAAAGAAATGAAAGACAAAAGGTAGGCGTCTGGAGGAGAAGTGGGAAGGCTCTTTTTTGCTAGCACAGAAAGATTGGCATGTAGAAATAAGCTGCCAGGGCAGAAGCTGCTGTTTCTGGGTGATAAGCTACCCAGTCAGAGTCAGGTGGGAGTGGTCTCCTGGAGAACAATGGGCTTTCTGGTTTGGTGTGCTGAGAGTTAGAGTGATGAAACAGCTGGCAGAGCTAATAACGAGCCCACAATTCCCAACCAGCACTGGCAGAGCCATAAAGAGTGGAGACTGCTGTGTGTGAGAGAAGAATAGATGCTTGAGTAGGGGAAAAAGGGCTGGGAAGATGCTGGGTAGGACCTGGTAGAGTACAGAGCTGAGGGTAAGAAAAATGGACTGAGTGCAACTGGGTGTACTTACAAGGAGATGAGTGGAGGAGGAGAGGAAATATGTAGTAAGATTGGGTAAAACTTTACTGCAAGTGCAAGTGATGTCAGAGTAAAGGAAAAATAGATAATGTTTCCTTAGTTGGGACAAAATATTCTCAATAAGGTATGGAGTTCCGTTCCCTTCGTCCTTAGTCATCAGTACCACTTCCACATGATCGCTTGGCTCATAGGGCTTCTTTCCCTGTTGGTGAGGAGGCATAGGAGAATCTTGGTCTTTTCTTGCCCTTCTGTTCCTGTCACCTTCCCTATCTGCACCTTATTTGGGCACGTATATAGGACATAGCCTGAAAATGCAGAAACTGCTCTGCTACTTGCCTGTAGGCTCTCCTGCAGTGTAAAGCTTGCACTTTGGAAAGGAATAAGTGTTTTATACCCAGTCTTTCCAATGTGGAAGCAAGACTGGAGAACACTGAAAATCTGAAGGATGAAAGGACAACTTCTGAGGAGCCTGGTCAGAGGTAAATGTTCAGTCATTTCAGTTCTGCTCCTCAGCCACTGCCTGATGCAGCCTTCTCTTAGGAACGCAGCCAGTGACAGATTGCTGCTGGTATGATGTGGGACTGGGCTGTAAGAGCATCCTGTGTCACATCCCCTTGTCAGGAGAGACTTGTGTTTCTCAAGGTGTCTACTCCAAAATTACTACTGTTGGACCAAATCCTAGAGCCTTTATTCATTCAAAATTTTCAGCATCTTTGAATGATGTTTTGCCTGAGTAACAACTGCAGGATTTTGCCCATTCATCAGCTTAAGTCATTCTACAGAAATTACATTATTTAAAGTGCTCATCCCTGGCTTGCATACATCCCTACTAGGGCTTTGATTTCAGCCACTCTTAGAGAGGAGTCATATCAGAGGCTGGTAAACTTGTGGAGGGGAAAGGAAAAACAAGAAGCTGCAGAGAATGGTGATGTTTCCCCCCCCCACTTTCCAGTGGAAAGGTAATCTATGAGGCAGTCAGGCAAATAGTAACTTGAACATAAATTTGAATATATTTTTTCTTCTTTGCTTTTGACAGGAGTCCTTGTATTTACAGTATTAGATGAGTATTCTGAATGCAGTTAGGTTGGAAGGAATCTTCAGTGCCTTCCTTAGCTGAATGGATGTGTAACTCAAGTCCCTGAGTCAGCTGCAGAATTACCAGAGGAAGTCAGACAAGGACTTTGACAGCTCTGTATCCTGCCTTGAACAGAGGGCAACACCGACTATTTCAGCAAAAATTGCAAAGTGCAGGCACATGGAATAATCTACCAAAGGGATAGTTGCTGCTTGACTGGTGAAAGAGTTATGTGAATGAGTAAAAATGTCATATCCTCTCTAACCTGAATGGGGGTTGTTTCACTGGTAACAACTAACACCCTTGTAATTTACTTGGTCCTTGGCTTTGCCTGCCTCAGCAGTGAGTTCCACAGATAATACACTGAGGGGTAGGGTGTTTTTTTTGTATCAGCTGACAAAATAAGTTGTAGTTGCAAACTACTGAGGGTGTCAGAGAATTTGCAGGAGATGAAGCCTGTGATACGCTAGTTTGCTATAATTGTATTTCTTGGAGTCTAGCCTCAGGAAAGAGGAGAGGTGGCTGATTACTCCCTTAGCTCTAGTGATTAAGGGCTTAGGGTAAAAGGTTCAGCCTCTGGCGGGCAAATACTACCACTGCATATTTGAGCTGCAGCTCACAGAAGCTGCACTTGTGCAAGTAAGAAGTTTGGCAGCTCTCTATGTGGGCTGCAGCGACAGAGCTGGCAACTGGGGAGGCCTGGTAAAGGAGGAACTTTCATATTATACTGATTTACTGCAAACTACCAGGATGCAACAGTAAACTCTTCCACTCTCTTCACATTACTCTTATTTATACTTAACATCCAATACTTTGGCTGTCATTCTTTAATCAAGATTTCTTTTAAACCTGTCTGAGTTGCTTGGGGAAAACCCTGGGTAAATATTGTTATTAGTTAAGTAATAAGACACAACAGGGTGTAAAATATTACCCTATAACTCATGCCTGCTCTATAGCAATACATTGAGTGGCACAAGGCCAAATGGCTTTGTGTGTTATTTTTTTAGTTAAATCAAATTAAAAAGACACCAGCAAAGTATCCGTGGCTGTTAAAACATGGCTGTGGTGGCAGGGGGAAGAAGGGAGAAGTGACATTTAATAAGGTGCACTGTCAATTGCTCACTTTTTAATTTAGTGAATGGTGAAAAGTACTAAGTGGAGAGTGTGGAGATAGGTGTCCTTCACTCATCTGAAGGACAGATTGGACAGAAGCAGCAGCAGCTTGAGCTCTGCCCACCACTCTGTGGCAGCAGGCTTGCAAGTTCCACCACTGGTGGGTTAAAAGGGTCCATTTGCAAGATTCTATTCAAACTTTTGTCACTCAGTATGAGCTGCCATTGACTGTGGCTTAATAAGGTGCTTCCAGGACCATAAGCTGCCTTGGGGGCATCTGTCAAATTGGAAGACTGATTGGGGCTACCACTTACAAAAATCACCAGATAGGCTTTTACTGATGACTTGACATTCCAACCAGTTCCCTGGGACCAAACTCAGCCTCTGCATAAGTCAGATGGTTCTGTCTTATTTGTGCTCTGATGGCAGGGCAAAGGCATCCTTAATGAGTAAGCACAGAGGCCAGTGTTGCACACTAAAAGACCTGTGTTAAGTGCTTTCTAACATGTTCAGCATTAGGAGTCAGTCACATCTACAACCTTCTTTTCTAATTCAGCTTTATATGCCACAGCATGCAATCTCAGCCACACAGAATGGGATCTTTGGCTGGGATTCTCAGGACTGTACTTTGGCTGCAGAGATGAACTGGCCTCCTCTGAACTCTCACTTCTGTCTTAGTTCAGAATGACCTTTTTATGAGGAAATGGATCCTGCTCTCTTGCTCTATTTAACAGCAGATTTGCTGGGGGCAGGAGTTAGTGTTTCCAGAAAGGGGCAAGTGCCTGTGGGTTGGCTAAATTGTATATGGGCTTTTCAGGAACAAACTCCTTGCACTGCAAGGAAGCTGTTAAATTTTCCTGTGATCTTTTTTTTTTGTTTGCTTTGTACAGACAGCTGCTGTTGTGTCCCTTACCCAAGGCCCATTAGCTACCCAGCAGCTTCTGATTCAGACAGTCAGGCTAGAAATGTAGAGAACCATGTAAAAAGATGCTCATTAATCCTTATTTGGTTCCTCCCATAGGCATTTTCCTTACATGCCCAGCATTTCTCACATGCTGGACTCCCTATGCAACAGGAGGCTTCCATTTGCTTAAGTCTTTAAAGATCCAAGCAGTTTATTTGCGGAGCTTGCTGTGCTGCTTATTCTCTGATGCAGGCCGGGGGTGGAGGAGGAAGACTAGTAAGACTAGAGAAGGGGAGGATCCTTTACTTTCTCTTTCCCCATAGAAAACACTGCCTCTGTGGACAAAAGAACACGAAGGGTAACGAAGTGTGATCTCACTGTGGTTTTAGCCTGGGACAATTCCCAGAGCAATGCCACGTCCTTTGCATGTGCTCACATGTGTATATTGGCTTGCAGTTAGCACAGAGATACATCAATATTCTCGATGACAATAAATACAGCTATTAGAATGAGTCAAGAGCTTATCTTAATTGGGTAACAGATGAGCAGGCGTATGTTGCTGTTGAATCCATCAGCATTAACTGGGCAGAGGTAAGTTTGATCAATACTGACACTTGAGTGCATGGGTAGCCACTGGAAAATATTAATTTACAATCATGACCGGCACCTCTCATTAACCAGAAATGTGTTAACCCTAATTGGTTCAACAGGGCCCTGCTGTACTGCACTGTGCTGCACGCAGTCTTTCTTCTACTGCCTGAGCCAGAGTTTTCTGCTGATGGGAACTCGATGCTGCTTAAGTTTGTGCTTTGGGTGGCCAGGGTGACAGCTGTACTGTAGTAGCATCCATCAGGCCAGGAAGGTATGCAATGCACACCCACCTGGGTATACAGCCCATATGGCTGTGTAGACATGGGGATCTACATATTTGTCTATTCATACCTTATGGCCTTATACCTTATGGAGTTGGGCTGAGTAGAATCGACACTGATTTATACCATCTGCAACTCTGTGTCACAGATCCATAAGCATTCATATGCCTTTTTGTCTGTGCATGCACTTGGGTGATTGCATGTAGATACGGATGGAGTACACTTGTGAAAGCATTAGGTTGCCCTCAGAACTGTCAGGATATGTAAACAACACTGCTTTTAATGGGAAAACTGTATATATGCGTGTGTGTGTATGGAATATTTACTTATGAGGGTGTGTGAAAAATGTTTCTTGTGCTATAATGCCAGCAATGGCAATTTATTTTCTGTACCACAGCAAAATACTCACAGCCATCCATTCAAAGCAGTCATCTTTGGCATATGCCATAAATATGCATAGTGTATATAAAAATATGAGCTATAAGACTTGAAATCATCTTGTAATTAAGGTCCACGCCTGACAGTAACGGAAGCTGAATTTGCTGTTAGACCTTCAGTATCTGTGGAGATAAGGCTGCTATCCACATCCACCAAGGTAAGAATGAGAAATGATGGGCTTAAATTGCAGCAAGAAGATCTAGGTTACACATTAGGAATAACTTTCTAGCAGTAAGAATAGTTAAGCACGAAAATAGATCGCCTGAAAAGGGTATTGAATTTCTTCTTTGAAGTTTTCACAAAAAAACCCCAAGTCGGATAAATATCTGTTGGGACTAGCTAAAGTCAGAAAAAAGGTCTTTATGTCTTTTGGAATGCTTTCGACTTATGTTTTTAGGAGCACAGATGTGTCTCTGCTTCTTCAGCTGAACATGGTTGGATGTCAGCACCACTTATGCTTACAGCAACCTCATTTGCTACAAACTTATCTGTAAATTCATCTGGCCTTAATCTTCATCCTCTGTTTTACAGGTGAAGCTTAAGTACTGGCTTTTGCCAATTGTCATAACTTGGCTGCCCTTCTTTGATACTCTGAAGCTGTAAGGAAAGACACTGGGCAGAAGGAAGCAATTTCTTAGTTTCAAGAGTTTCAAGATCAAGAAAGCATTTTCTCTTGAAAAATTTTCTTGTACTTGTGACTTCTCAACTCTTTAATTTTTCTTTCTTGTTTTCTTTTAGTAGTGAAGGGTGTTATGAAGCTTTAAGTAACAATTAAATCCAAATATATCAATAGATAAAAATGATACATTCTTGCTCTGCTGCCTGGACTACGCTTTAGATGTTTTGCTTCTCCTGTGCTTCTGCTCTTTGTTCAGTGCCTCCACAGTCTCTAGCATTTTTTTGGTCTTATTATCCCCTCCCATCATCCCAGTGATCTCTTTTTGGCACTCAGATGTCTATATTATAATTAGGTAATTTCCAAAACATTTGCCTTTGAAAGAAAAAGAACTACTACTTCTATAGAATTCCACCATAAAGTAGTAAACAGTTCTCTTCTCCCTTGTGTGTATCAAAACCTTATGCACTCATCTAAAGTAAAGAAGCTGATTTTGCCTTCCCATACCACTAAAGAGGATACTACGAGGTGCCTGGAACACAGAGAATATGAAGAAGAGCAACAACCGGTAAAGTAACATATTCCAGTAGCTGATCATTTGTGTGTATGAATAATGCTGGCGAGGCTGTCTGAAAGATTTATTATTTGGCAAAAAAGATTAAATGAAAAGGAACAACTGTTGGCTTGTTTGAATGCTTCCATAGCGAATGAGTATGGCATATGGAGATTGAGAAACAAGGTCAGACTCTTTTACATCAAACTCTTGCTGACCTGTAGCCTGGATACTCGGTATTTATAATATTGCTACCAACACTGTTTCTTGGAGCATCTTTCACAAAAGCTCAATGGGGAATTTTCTGACAATTTTGTGTCAGAGACTTTCAGTTTGTTGAAATATGAGAATGAACTGCTTGGCTTTAAATGTAACTTATGTTTGGAAAGAGTTTTTAGTCTCAGCTGGGAATTTTTGATGAAAGAGACCAGCTGGACCTGAGTACCAAACAGCATGGAGGCCAAGGATTTAACCAAGGAAGCTGGAATTCACATAAAAGCTGCCATTCTGCCTCACTTCCCAATAACCATGGCTTTTCTTATGCAGGTTTTTTTTTTTTTAACCAATTGAAGGTCTTTGTGTTATATGTCCCTGTAGTCATCAAGTGTGGGGAGGAAGCTGGCTGTGTAGGCCTGCTGGAGCACTCACCTGGGACGTGAGTGATGGGAAATACAGGAACAAGAACTAGGATCTCCCCAGTCAAGCCAAATGCCTATATATTTGTTACCTATTTGTTATGCTTGGATCATTCTTTCTTGTTTTTGAAAAACAACTTTGACAGGTCTTGTTTTCCGCCCTCCCCCGGAGGGCAATGACTCATTGCTGATGGACTAACTCAGAAGCTAAGCAGTCTTACATATGCCTGCTGGGGAATTACACTAAAGTATCTCTCCTGGTTGGCTCTTGCAGCTCTGGAAGTAGAGAGTTCCTCAGAATGTGTAAAAGCCATAAAGCTTTCAAAGATCATCTGCTCACCTTCATTGTGAGCACTCTACTGAACATACCTGTATGCTTGATGGTGTCTAAAGAGGTTTTGGTAGACAGTGTAGACAAAAGAGCAGTGATGGGAAGTGCAGCATGAGTGTGATGACGCAGACCATCTGTAACTTACTGGAATATGTTATCATAAAATTGGGTTTCTATAGAGGGAAATAACCTGTGATAGGGACCATTCATGCTCTTTCAGAGGAAGTCCAGAGGTGCTTAAGGGCCTGGGAGTGCTGCATTATTTCTTCATGTGCTGATGGTGTCACTCTCATGATACCCCACAGATGCTCTAAGATGAACTAGGCAGTCAGAGAATTTGACCTCAGAGTTGTTGGTAAAAAGGACTAAGAAGAATATTTATGTAGACACAGTGGCTTGCCCTGCCTCAAGCTGGTTTATAAATTGAGGGGAATAAAAATTTTTTGCAACCTGAGAAAATAGTATGGAAACAGGATTTTCTAGCTATCTCTAGCCTGCTGTTGTCTTTTTCAGAGCAACATTTACTTCAGACACGGTTAAAGCAGACAAGGCATTGGTATTGGGGATAGTGAGAGGGAAAGAGATTAAAATCTCATGCAAAAAAATGTTGGCAGTCAATGCAATTGTACTTCCTTTTCCAAGGGCTGGATCTGGCATCACGTCTTACAAGCTTTAAGTGACTTATTACAAGTTTGCAGGTATCTTTGTGGCTGGGCTGTGGCTGGGCTGGTTTGTGGCTGGGCTGGAACTGCCTAGAAGTAGCACTTCTCTCACTTTGTACTGGTTCTCAATCTACCCAACGGAAAAATATCCATTAAGTCAGGAATGTGCAGATGGTGGATATTGCTCAATCCAGGGAGCTCAGCTACCTCTGTGGTGGAGGTATAAAGTTCAAAGGAGGGCACTGTGCCCACACAATGGGCCCAGTGAATGGCTCCCTGAAGGAGCTCCAGAGTGAGAGGAATCCCAGGTTCTCAGAGCCAGATTAAAGCATTGCAAATGTGTTGACACCTTCCTCTCACACGGAAAGGCCATGGGGTGGCAGACCTCAGAAGCTAGGGGACTTGCCTTTCTGGCTTGCTTATTAACTGGTCACCTGAAAGGATTTATGGTGGAGACACAAGAGCTGCTCTTCCATCAGCCACAGAATGAATCGAAAACTATTCTCCAGTGAACACCACACCTTTTTTCTAATACTCACCCCAATTCGTCTCTGCACAGGCTCAGAACTTTAATTCAGATGTGATTGAAATGCTCTATAACTAACTAACACTTCTGTATTTTACAGTGCTTTTCATTAGTGCTAGAGCCACAGAATTATGGGCACTTTATTGATCAACCCAGAAGTCCTTGTACATATCAGCCTTTCCAAAACAGAGAGAGCACCCTCTTTCAAGATTCCCAATCTTTTGTACAAGACAAAAATTGCCTTAATACGTAGTGATAGTAATCTAATGTTGCTGAACTCTTCTCTCTCATATCTCCTCTGAGACTCTAGGTATTCAGGTGTAGGCCTGTGACCATTTCTCCAAGCAAAGGAGGTAGTCATTTCCTCTAAGACTGACAGTGGGAGACGTGGGATCTGGGGCTTCATTTACGGACTAGTTAAGTTAGCTGCAGGCTACTGCTTGATAAGAAGGAAGGAGCCAGAGCAGGTAAAGGACAGTTGGAGCAGTTCTTCAACTCATGATGGACTGTAGAGGCTGCCTGATTTGGATTTTCTGAGCTGCTGTACACTGAGTTCACCTGAGCTGATGGCTAGATTTCCACTCACAATGTGGTTTAACTGAGTGGAATTTTATTTTCTGAGTGCACAATAAAAAGCACAAAGGTTACCACATCTGTTATATCCCGGGAAAAAGAGAGAGGATAGGGTAAGGGGAGAGAGAAAGAAACTTCCAATGCACACAGTTCATCTCCAGGGTGACAGAGAATAGGGAAAGGATCATAGAGGGCTTCAAAGCAATTTATTACCTCTTCATCATTACTGATATTTCCAGAGCACACAAACAACAACTTCAACCAATTCAGCCCCATTGCTTCCCTTTTGTTGTTTTTCTGTTGGCTTCACTACTTTTTTCATCTGCCTCTTGGGTGATTTTTTTTCCACTATATTATTTTTTGTCACTTTGGATTGCCAGAGACCTCCTGGATTCTATACAAGGTGACAGTTCCCGAGCAGCGAAGAAGAAGAGTCAAATAGGATGACAGAATCACACACACACAAAAAAAAAGGCCGGGGGGGGGAGCCCTCCAGAGCTGTAATTTCACTTTCTTTATTTTGCCTGGTTTCAGGGGCAATATAAACAGGAGAAAAAATGACAACAGAGTGCTCTGCTTCTAATGACATCAAACAGTTTGAATCTGACATTGATGGGGTACTTTGAGAAGCCACTATCAATTCTCTCAATTCTTCCTCTCCTTCTGCCTTTCCTCTGGGACTCCAAGCACAGGGTTGAAGAGAAGCTGCCACAGCAGCTAGCTGTTGCCCAGGAATGGAGCAGAGAATGCCCAGGTAGCTATTGCCTAGGAATGGAACAGAGTCCTCGAATATTGTCTGACAAGCACAAGAAAAATATGAGGTGAGTTAATATTCCTGCTATATCAAATAACTAGCATAAGGACTCAAGTTTTTTGAGGTTACATACTCCATGTGACCTCCAGCAAGTGTGTAAAACTGTTGGAGAGATTCCATGTTTTTCAAGGTCAAGTGAAACACTGCCTACATTAAGAAAGCTGGCACCAATGTAATTACATAAATACAGAGCACGTTTTTCTTATTGTAGGAAGGCCCTTGCTGTCCTTTCAGGAATGAATCTTGCATAAAAGTCCTCCTGAGGGGAAAACAGTGAATAAAACAAATGTGGACTTTATAGACATAGCTTGTTTTCTTCTGTTTTGTGGAAAAACCTTTGAAGGTTTTTTAAAAAGAAAAAAAAACCTGGAAAAATATTTATTTTTACAAGACTTTAATTTCTAAAAAAAACATTTTCTTTTGACAAGTGATCTAGTCATGCTGAATTTTAGGAAGAAAAAACATTTATTGAGAAATTTATGTACAATTAAAAACTGATATGTGAATGGAATTTCACTGTTGTACCTTGAATGTTCTGATTTACCATAGGGGCAGGTTCTCCATATTTCCTGCTGTGTACAAAAAAATCTTGCTTGTTGCTTTTGCAGAGGTCATAATGGAGGATTCAAAAATAGGAAACATTAGGATCTGAGGTAGCTATTTTTATAAATTTCAGCTTCTCTTCTCCTCCTGGAATTACTCTCAAAATGGGAGGTGCAGACAAACTGTGGACCTGCCAGGGCTCTGCTATCTCTTACAGTAGTGGATGAAGAGTTGCCCTTCTTTACCTGCTTCAAACTTTATTAATCTACAAGTGGGATTCAGCTCTATATTCAGCTACTTGAATGCAACCGATGCCTGGATTGACAAGCAAGTAGGCTTTGGTTAAGTGACTACATTTTTGCTAATCATCTGACCCTCAAATCACAATGTACTTTCATTCAGATAACATGAACCAGAGGAGGATGAAACATGTTGCCACTGTTATTCTCTTGTAAGCAGGGCAGCACTGGCAATGAAACAGTTTTCAATAGTAATGTTAATTGGAATTTAAGGATCAAGAGGCTGGAGGGTATTTTTTTTTTTCAACAGTCCTAACAAGTGGCGTTGACTATGGTGAAAACAACATGATGTATTCAACTACAATTCCTGGAAAGTCTTCTCAAGTACCTCTTATTCATTTCCCATCTTGCAGCTCACTATCAGCTTGTCTTTGCTTAGAGGAGAGTTTTAAAGAGTTGTACAATGAAGGTTGTATTTTTCCAAAAGTGTATATTTTCAATTGCATTTAAGTTATTTGATGCTTCTCTTGATCATTTTCTCAATAGCAACAGAATTAACTAAACACCATGCTCCTAAATCTACTGACGACAGCTTCAGCTAAAGTTTTCTTTATGTGCCTGGGTAGACTCTTTTTGATGGTCACTCATTGCTGTCAATTTGAATAAAAATACCAAAATAGTCTTGGTTTATTTGATTGGAGCAAGCAGAGTACTATATGCCAAGCGTCACTCTAGGAGGGAGAGCCATGTGAGTTGTGTTTTCCTTAGCTGATCTCTGGTTTTGTGCATCTTGAAACTACCAATCCTAGCCTAAGCTCAGTGGTACCTCAGTAAACATGCTTGCTCTACAGACTCGTCATAAGACTGGACTGTCGTTCATCTATCTCACAGAATCATGGAATCTTCATGTTTGGAAAGCATCTCTGCAATCATCGAGTCCAACCATATACACACAAAACAACCCTACAATCTCAGCCACCAGAGCATGCCCTGAAGTGCCACATCTGCATGTTTCTTAAATACCTCCAGGGATGGTGACTCAACCACCTCCCTGAGCAGGCTGTTCCAGTGCCCGACCACTCTTTCACTAAAGTAATTCTTCCTAATGTATAATCTAAATTTCATCTCAGTGGCCCTCACAATAATTCTGTCTTTTTAGGAAATGCTTTATTTCTATTGTAGACCACATATGGTGGCAAACTGAACCCATTTAATGCAATTGTGCTGTTGCTACTTTGCTCCCCTTGCGTATATGCAATTATGAATCCTTTTTTCCTGCCTAATGTGGAATTTTCTGGGCCAACAAACCAATGAAGGATTTGATCAATGTTAACTGTAGCCCTATTTCTGAAATTACAATGTTAGCTTGTCCCTCTACTCAGGATTACATTAGTACTACCGCTCATGTTCTTAATAATCCTTCAGTTTCTCCCAACTTGGTAATTGATGAAAAAGATAACAAAGGATCTCTTTAGGGGAGGTATAATCTCGTTCTTGGCTGGCTAGAGGCTATTTGAACTTCCTCTGTGGCAATTTTGAAATTAGAGTGGCTGAGTAACTTCTTCTATCTCTGTGATCTCTGTGTGTAGGATGGTGCTAAAGAAGATGATCTTCTGCAATTTAGTTTATCTCTTACTAAAGCAGACTATTTGCCAGGTAACTACTTTTCACAATGCCAGCCAATCAGTAGCATTGACACTATGATGTCGCCTTTGTGACAGGTTCTTCATAGAGATAACAGAATGCTGGTAACCAATTAGATTTTGCTGATAGTGATACCACAGCATCTGTCCAACAGGGAGAAGGCACACAATAATAATTGAAATGGCAAAGCCCACAGCGGCTACTGTAGTGTCATATTGTAAGTAATTGCATATTGTACAGCCCTATAGGAAGGTACTGATGTACAAGGAACTAGATGATCATTGAAGAACCCTTAAAAGCCAAGCCATTCTATATACCAACAAATTTACAAAGCATTACCCTGGTCACAAACTATTTTCAGTAAATTAAGCAAGAAGAACAGGCTACATAGCTGACACCTCTTCCCCCATAGGAGGTAGAGGAGCAGCTATTCTTTCCACGTTGTCCTTGCCTTTACTGTGACAGAGAAGCATGAACTGATCTGTGCCATGTCCCTGTATGGCAAGTAGATAACTTTCTCTCGTGTGCCTCTCATAAAGATAGCAGGGAAATGAAAGAGGCTGCAAGCAGCACAAATTTTCTGGCCACTGCAAGAGCCCTGTGTGTGAGTCACCTCACACGTACTCGGAGAACAGCCAAGCGTGGCCGCTCAGACTGGGTGTTCTAAATCATTCTAACCTTTCGCAATGTTTTAAGTTTGCTACTTAAAAAAAAAATATATCCATTTAGTTTCTACTTCTGAATTTCTGTCTTTACACTCTGGTACGCTCTTCACAGAAGCAGGGAGTATACAGGCACACTCTGGGGACAAGTTATTTTCTATAGAATAAAACAAAAAGTATTGCACATAGCTTTTCTGGAACAGGGATGCAAAAATGCTGGCCTTCTCCCTTTGCTTTTCTCTTCCCATCCCTTTCTCTACAATGACAAATCTCCCTATCTTGCAATTAGTCCTCATGATTCCAATGTTGGATGAAGGTATTTTCAGTTATTTCTTCTTGGCTTGAAAGTCTGGAATTAACTGTTCAAATTAGATCAATTGTCCAGAAAAGCTTTTCTAAACCCTACTTTTGTTAAGTGCTTTATATCCAATAAGTGACATATAGAAAAACTTCCATATCCTTCCTCATGTCCACATATACCTCCTTTGCAGTCTGCTGTGCTTCTGCTTCTGCATGGACAGTTGCCATGGGTGTAGTCGCACATAAGAATATGGGTGTATAGGTGGTTGTCCTTCCCCCAAACTCACCCAAGCAAGTTTTTATCCTGACTTCTGAAATGGCACAAAGGCCAGTTTTGTCTTCATCAGCCCTGGCAGGTAAATCATATTCACAGAAGTACAGCTGCACTCATGGCTGACAATAGGGTATATTTTTCATAGTGTGGTGGAGGCAGGAGACCTCCTGCTTCCCTGTAAATCAAATACTGTGTCTGTTTCAAATGATAAGACAAGCAAATAGACAGTGATCTGGGGCATGTGCTAGGTGGAGCTGCTGTTCACGCTCAAGGTAGCCTGTGTGATACCTCTGTCTGCAAAGTCTCCCTCTTCTCTCTGCTGCCTGAAAGACTTGTGAGTCACTTTCAGAGCCGTGCTCTATATTGTGCTTCTCCTGTGTGATGTTATGAGGTTTCCATTTTAAATTCAAACTGAAATTAGCATTTTTTCCCCCACTGGTACAGAAAGAATCACTTCTGGATTTGTACGGATGTTTTGAAGGCCTTGCCATTTTTGGGGGGAGACAAGGACAAGTGAGTCCTCTCTCCTGTTTTCATTGTGGGGCTGGAGTGACTCAGGGCACAGGCACATGCGGCCATATATAGAATGGCTCAGCACGGAGTTGTGGTTACGGTCCTCCTGCAGCCACACAGCATTAGCTATAACCTCACAGTTGTTTCATTCCTCCCCTGCACAGAGGTTTGTGTTTGGCAGGGCACGTGCCTGTCAGGCAGATGTGAGTAAAGAAATGTGTTCTCCTGGCTTTAATTCACAGAGCATTTGAATGGAAAGTAGGTTTTAGAGCTTTCAAACTCACAAACAGGCGAGAGGCTGCCAGAGTTCCATTATCCAAAGAGAAAGGATGAGTGGCCTTGAGCTGCACTTTGCTCGGTCCTGGCAGATACTGCAGTGCCTCCCAGCTACCTCTCACCTGTGCAGTACCTGCCTTCCCTATACTTCCAAAGCCCTTCCATATAGGATAAACCAGCATATACACAGTGGGCTTGCGGAGCGCTGCTTGCAACACAAGAGGCACGTGAGCTCAAATGCTGTAAAGGAGTGTGTGCTTTTCCAGGTGCCTAATTAATGCAAGAAGAGGTGAAGCATGAATAGCCCAGATTACCATGCTGTTATCTGACATAAAGCACTGGGGTCAGCACATGGGGATAACTGTGTGAAACCCTTCTTTAGACATGAAGGCAGAATCCAGATTACAGTGGATCCTGTTGGGGTGTTGAGCTCTCTGAGATGTTATTGTGCTGCTTCCATCCCTGTGCACATATGGGGAAGCTGGAGAAAGACTGTCCTCAGCCAGTAAAAGGCAGAGAGATGCAGAGATAACTTGTCCCAAAGCAGGCCAGGGGCACGAGGGAAAAGGGGAGAAGCAAGAGTGGGGAAGAGAAAAAATCTTCCATCCCTAAACTGGGGGTGGAAAATAGCTGAGCAACAGAAACCTGTCAAGATAGTAACTAATAACAATTAATAATTTATTGTACATCAAATAGCTCTTTTCCTCATGGTTTCCAAAAGCTCTTTACAGACTATATATAGTGACTGCATTACAGTGTGGTATGCACTTTTCAGCAGCATGGTTTAGTAACAGCCCTGCTGCTGAGGCACAGTGGAGCCCGGTCCATGCAGAGGAACACTACCAAAAGGTTCAAAAGATTTGCACCCTCTCAATNCTCCACAACTTCATAAATGATTAATATATATTTCATTTATTAAAAAAAAAAGAAGAAGAAAGAAAAAAAAAAGAAAAGAGTGCACTGGAACAATCTTTTGAGTAATGAGAAGGCAGAGCATTGTACAGGTGTTATTTCTTCCTGCCTATTAAGACAACTGCCCCAATTAATTCAATTGCATAGACCTTGAGAGAAGGAGGATGGGGGTTGGAAGGTAACAAATGCATTTTAGAAAGCCTATGATAATGACTTAAAATTACTTTTCCTCATAATTGTGATTTTAAGAGCTGACATCCAGTGATAAGCCAAAAGCTAGATGCTGATGGCTCATAGAACATGGGGTGTTAAACACTGACTTACACACTAATTCTTGCCTATCCTTGGATCAGTTTAATTCAGAAAGGGGATGATGATGCTGCTTATGAGGAATTTGGGGGAGGGTAAGTTAATGGAAGAAGCAAATGTGAGCACCCAAAAATAGCAAGTCAGCTGACAGCCACACCATCATGCAATGTACCCTTTTCCCATTGCATCTGGGTCTGCTTATCTCTACCCCAAGTGCTGCCTTCATCTCCAGGAGGAAGCATACAGCAGGCATCCAAAGGACAGAGCTCAGCACTACAGGACAGGAGGTGAAGAAGCCTATGCCTCACCAAGAAGACTGCAGGGAGTGTAATGCGAGTAAGAAAGCAATTAAAAGAGCTGAGCAAACAAATGATAAATTATGTAGTAGGATTTGGTGTAATGAACCTCCTTAGGAAAGCTGGCCTGTAGGCCAGCCTCAAGTTCCCCGAACCTGAGCAGGAGAAACCCCACCTCAGACAACCGCCCAGGGCATAAAGTCACTTTGGAGGAGCAATTAGGGAAGAAGCTGCTTACTCCATTGCTTTTCGATCATATGCTGTTAAATTTAGGGGGTGATGGGGAAACCCCAGTGGATTGACTGAGGCTGCTTTTGGTAAGTGAAAGCTTACTTATGTAAATGTGTTTAAGAGGTGCCTTTCAGTGAAACTGTTTGCTACATTTCCTGCAAAGAGCTAATGGAAAACCTCCCCTCAGAGATGATGCAGTTACAGATGCATTATAGATTTCACCTGTGGATGCCTGAAACTCAGGTGACCAGTTTCAGAGATTATCTTCTCAGGGTATGGCCTCACTTTTCGTGTTGATGGATACAAATGCTGAATGGTCAGGGGACCTACCAGTTCCTCCTTGTTTTAATAGGTTTTGGTAGACATATAATGCTTTGAATGCATTTTGGGTTGTATTTCTTGTCAGAGACAGTTGCAACTCAGAGTTCTTGAGATTTTCTTGGTTTTCCTCTCCTGTCTATCCTTATATTTGTATTTATAAAGTATTTCCTCATATGAAGGTCCTGATGGTGACATGAAACCTGCAGTTACCATTAACAATAAATGGTCTGCATGGCTTTGAGCCAAGAGGAGTAAGAATGAACTGCTGGTGGGAAAAGATGCTTAAAAACAAATGGCCTCACTTGGAAACCTCACCAAAACTCTTGTTCAGTTGTGTTTGGGAGGGGGACAAGGTAATCTGAACTTCAGGCTGCAGTCCTTGT
Source organism: Jacana jacana (assembly GCA_013400555.1). NCBI lineage: Eukaryota > Metazoa > Chordata > Aves > Charadriiformes > Jacanidae > Jacana > Jacana jacana. Next base: position 481,674 of record VZTM01028307.1, on the reverse strand, counting down.
GTACTGTTCTCACAGCAACCTTGAGGTTTTAGAAAGAGGGGATTGATTTCTGTATGTTCTCAAGAAATATGAAGCCAACTGGAGTGGTTCACTCCAATATTTCCTGGCAGGCTTCATGCCTCTGGAAGGGATGGGAAACATCTCTGGGTATTAGAAAGGAGACTCTGGGATGCTGCAATGAGGTGAAACAGCAGCTTCTATGTGATCCAGCTAGTGAAAAGGATGGCACAATACCAAATCAATCCCAGGACAGTGTCTTCCTGGACCACTTGTGCCAGCTCTGTGCCTTTGATAAGCTGCCTTGTTGACTTGGGAAGTCCCTTTTTTCCCTTGTTTTCCTAATTATTTACTATTACTGTTTTCTTGTTGTTGTTTTTTTTTTTCCTTCTGCACATTCAAACAAGTTAAAAATATCAGCTTGAGTGTGTATTTCTATATTTCTATGTATTTCTATCTTGTGCCATGTAGTTCTGATCTCACAGAGGACCTGTGAAACTTGTGGTGTGTTCAGATTCCCCCTGTGAGGACCATCACAGGGAAAACCCTGCTAAGTGGAAACTCAATGGCAAACCCCACCATTGGATTTCCTTCTTCCATTTGTGGTGGTCAGCACACCAGCTGCCCTCTCTCCCCAGACTCTGCTCCTTGCATTGAGGCCTCCACTGCTCTTTTCATTGCTTGCTCCATGCCTGCCTCAGCTCTTAGCTCTTGCCCTTCTCTTAGCACACTGCCCTGATGGTCAGATTGTTCTCCCCGTGCTCCTTCTCAGATGTCTGGCTTTCCTCCAGGCATTTTGTATAGGGTAGTTGGACGGTCTTAGGTAGTCTAACACTCTGACTATTGGCCTCACTTTGTTGTGTCCCTCCTTGGCCCCTGGGATAAGCTTGTCCTTTAATTTTCTTGTAACTGACAGAGGTATGACCCAGGTTTCAGCAATCCTGGGAATTTTTGCCTGTTGCACTGCTGGTATATCGTTTGACAGTCACCCATGGCTTCTGATGCATGTGCATATTTTGAGGTCAAACTGGCATTTTCTCAGTTGAAGAATGGCAATTCCTAACTTTTGAGTGTTTGACATTGTGACTGTGAGCACTTTGTTAACAGATGTCTTGCTATCTCCTAAATCAACAAGCAGAAAAATGAAAGTGTCCTGATGTTGTTATCTGAATGTTTGTTTAGAAGAGTTTTAACCACTTCACAAACCTCTTCCTTTTCAGTAATACCTGTCTAACATCATCTTCTGTGGCTCGGGATCTGGGAACTTAGATGAAGGCTTGTATAGGTATCTGTGACCAGACATTTATGTTTCTTGGGAGCTTTCCCCAGCTGTAGAGGGCAGTCCGGCAGTGAGTGAGAATTCTTCCAATGCTAGTACTCCCTTAAATAAGACCTATTTAGCTCTACCTTCTCTAGCCTGTTTTTGCCCATCAGTCTTCCCCTCATCTAGTGTTTCTCTGTACCGCTGCCAGACTCTACCCCATCAGCCCTTGTCCCTGCTGGACTTCTCCAAGCCCTAGACTCCTTGATGAGCAGAACTAAATCTTGCTCTCTACTTATGCTAATCTCCTTACCTTGTATTAATTCTTTCCATTCCTCTCTTCTGACTACTTCTTAATTTTTTGGTTTTCCTCCATCTGGCCTCCAGTCTCACACTTTCTCCATACTAATTCACAACCCCAATATCCCAGAACACGCTTCATCCAAACTGAGCTTCGAGCTTCTTACCTGGCTCTAGATCTCAGACCCTTTTCTTGCAACCATCTCCATAAGAGATCTTAAAACTAACCTGTGCTTTTTGCCACCTACTGATTCATCATTTCATCTATTGATATACTCTACTTCTGGTGCCTGGATCTGGCAGATGATTATCCAGTGTACAGGTATCTCTGCTCTTCATTGAAGAAACCAGACCTGTCTGTCTCTCCAGAACTCAAGGAGAACAGCAATGTTTCTTCAGTGCAGGCAAAACCTTCAAAGTTTATGCCACTAGATCTAACATGATTCTTCGTGTGCCACCTGTGGATTTTTATTCATAGGCTTCTGTCATAGTAAATTTAACTGTATTTTTCTTGGCTGTATCAATGGCATATTTCTGGCATGTAGCCCATTATCCTGCCAAATGTCATGTTCTTGCTCCTGTTTGAGACCACAAGAAGTTTCTAGGTACCAGCTTTCCCTCTGTTTCCTTATTGCATCTCTCAAACAGTAGCTAAACTTTTGCAGATTAAATTGAAAAGCTAGGGGGCGGGGGAGGGGGAAGGGGAAACACACACAAAAAACCCCAACAATGTTCACTGTAGATAGCCACTCCTACAAATCAAGTCTGGGAAAGTTCTAAGGAACTAAATAAATGATGGATCAGACACTATATATGTGGGCCTACCTGTAACAATTAATTTTTCATATTGACTTTGTTTTGAGCATGTGCTTTTACAAGAGGCTTTGGTGGGACATCTGTCCTAGAAGCAGATCTGAAAGGTTTTGGGATGCTCCTGGCCCATCATCCTTCCTACAGCAGAAGCATGTCTCCCTGTAGTTATAGGGAGGTGAGATACAGAGAGGGAAAACACAGCATTTAGGGAAGGAGGACTCCTGGGTGGAAAGTGTTCATTCAGAGATTTCAGTCTCATTGCTCCAGCCTCACGTTTGCTTTGAATCCTTCCCAAGTCTCTAGAGAGACTCTGTTCCTTCCTCCCCTGTTTCTCCTGCCGGTCCCTTGTAAAACAGTATGAAAGGGGCTGTGAGCAGCACAGGAGAATGGCACAGTGCCTCCAGCTCTCCACATGGACCAGCCTTTTCTCCTTCATCCCCATTTCTGGCAGCCACTCTTTGTGCTTTCTCAAGAGGTTTGTTGCTTTTGCACACTCCTTTTACACAGCCCCAGGCAGTGAGCTGGCAGGATGGGACTCGGGATGTGGTGGTGGCAGGAGGGGAGGGGGAAATGCAGGAGGGAAGAAACGATGGGGGCCTGAGGACAGAGGATCATTGCCTCTGATCTATTATGAATTCTCCTGGGAGACAGCCAGTAGGCTGGAAAGTGAATGATAGCCAAACCAGATGAAGAATTGTTCTGTGTCCCTGGTGTATTTTATCCTCGACAGGGTTTTAGTTTCTTTAACTATCAAACTAACTATTTCTCATATATATATTACATAAGCTGTGAAAGATAAAGCACACACAGCATCAATCATATCTCTTGTCAGAATCTCTTTACTTCCCTTCTCTTTATTTTCTTTTCTTTTCCAGTCTTCTTTAAATTCTACTCAAAATAAGGGTATTGTTATAGGAAGTTGATCAAAATATAATTCAAGGATCAACTAACCATTCCACAATTCAGGGGAAAAAAAATGAGAAGACAGGCTGTGGCATTGTTTTGGAGCTGGATACTGAAAAGAATGGAACATTGATGTATGCTTTTCCCCCGTTTCTGTCAGTTGAGAGAACCCCTTCCACATGAAACTGTCTTGTTTGGGGTCCTTAGAAATCCGGCACAGGGAACGTGGAGTACCAGCTCATCAGGGTTACAATAACTGCAGATTCCCCCAAGAAACTTCTTCACCTTTGTGCAGAGGGTTGAGGGTTTTTTTCGATTTTCAAATTCACTGATATATGACATCTGCACCCTGACCCATCCTCCGGATGGAGTGCTGCAGGGTGGTGATGTGATCATGCTTTAGCCCTGACTATCCCTTGAGGCACCCCAGTGAAGAAAATGGTTAGAGCCTTCTCTATTAATGTTACTGTCTTTCTGGCACACAGATTGAAGAGGAAAAAAAAAAAAAAAAAAGCAACAAGACTCCTTGATAACCTTGTAATCTCCGAATGCATTTGCATCTGCTACTTAGTACATGTGCTCCAAGAACGCAATGCAACACAGGGTGTGCCCATCGTGTTGTTCACTGTAACCCCTTGAACCAACTGCACTGTAATTGCAGATTGTTTGAGATTCACTCTGGCACTTCTAATGTGGTGAGAAGGAACAATACAGCCCCATTCAATTTTTGGATCTCAATTTCAGAGGTGCTGAGTATCCAGTGTACCATCTAACATCAGCAAGAGTGATGACGCTCTAAGAACCAGGCAGGCCCTTGTATTTTTCCTTTTCTGATTTCACCTTAAATTAACCAGACATTTTTTTCTGTGCTTCTTAACTCAGCCTTTTATTATGTTTGATAGAGTGAAAGAATGTTTTTTTCCTCCCCTTGTATCTTGGACAATGGAGAACATAATGCTTTTGCTTTGAAGTCTTTGCTGTTATCCTGCCTACAAAGTCAGGCCTCTCTTTTGGCTTCCAGTTTAATTAAATGCGTCTACATTGAACAAGAAAGCTGTCATGGGGAGCCTGAAATGGCCTCTTCCTCTTATGATAGTGTGCAACCTCTGACCACTTTAGAATAAGTTCACCTTGTACCAGTGCAGGCTAGATCTTGTAGCACGTCTAGCCGGTTTCAAAAGCAGAGAGCAGCAGGGAAGGACTGTGGCTATTTTCTGGGTTAAGGACCTTTGCTGTCAGTCTAAAGTGACTACCAGGTTGGTACAGCAACTGTTTGGCTTCCTGTTGACACTAGAAGAACAAACTGACCTCACTCAGTCTTAGCTGAAGGTGTTTTCTTCAGTTAGGTCTTGCAATAGTTGAGCATACTTGGGTCACTCTGGATGAGGCATTCTTTTCAATGATGCCAGAGCTATAGAAACTGAAGCCTTCTAAAGTCTTCTAAATAATGGGATGTTGTAATGGTTTTCTTCACCCACTTAATTTAGAGCAGCCATTTGTGTCTTCAGTATTTCTCAATGAAGTGTTTTCTGTGTCCACTTGCTGGACAGTGTCCAGGTGGCATAAAAAGGCTAATAACCTGGAAGTACACTGGATCTTCAACAGGCTTGTGGAAGAAGCTATTTGATGTTTAATTCTCAAATAAATATTTATCTCACTAGAACATGTTGGGTCTGTCCCACTCAATCTTACACTAGGCATGTGGAGCATCGCAAGAAGCCCCATAAGCTCCACTTGGCAGTCATATGCTGGACAATATCTACTTGAATTATGCTTGTCAATAGAGCCAACTTGGAATTAATTTTAGGCCACAGTTTATCTACTAGGATTGCATACTCTTAAAACCTTAGTTTTTATTTTCTTGTAGTTAGAAATGGACTCAATTAGTGACATTCAGGGTAGGACCTTTAGTGCTCAATGTATCCTTCCAGCCATTGCCTTCATCGCAACTTCTTTGAGTGTCACATAATCTCTCTTAAAGAGTTTGTTGCAGCCTGGATCCAACGTATAAAGACAGCCCTCATCAATGCTCAGTCTATATGAGCCCTGAAATAAAGGTTTAACATCACTAGAGCAATTACTTTTACCCTAAGAAACATGACTAATTTAAAAGAGATTCTTTACGGTTTTCCATGTCTAATAGTGCATTTGTAGGATGCCAAATCTGGCATAGACTGAATACTTTTACTCCTCTTACTTAGGGTAAAGTGTCCCATGTGTGCCATGGCAGGCAGAAAAACCAGTCATCAGCATTATGCCAGCCAATAAGTCTGTGATATTATTCCGATAGAATGCTGACAAGGACCTTGTTTCTGCAATTTTCTCCATTGCCATGAGATAACTTGCTTTGGAAGTAGGAAGAGATTGGCTGGCCCATACTGTTTTATTTATTACTAGCATAAGGTCTCATGTGCAAAGGTCTTACTTTGTTATACCAGCTTCGTTGTTTCCCAGGCAGTGAGGTCATAGCGAGTTTCCTCTTGCTTAAAGCCGCTTTGAATCATAAACAACAGGCAATAAATTGCCACCAGTCATTATATCAGTCTCACATGTGTTGACATCATGGGTCATTTTTACTAGTAATTTTCATTTAAGATACTCTAGAATATCTGTCAATGCTAATATATAGAACACTCTGTGATGTACAATTTGTAAATATTAGATTTGGCAAAGAAGTTGCAGGTTTTTCAAGTGCTCGGCTTCTTAAGTTTAGGACATAGAATCATAGAATCATAGAATCATATAGGTTGGAAGAGACCCTTGGGATCATCAAGGCCAACCATCAGCCCTACTCTACAAGTTCTCCCCTATACCATATCCCTCAACACCACATCCAATCTACTGTTAAACACAGTCAAGGATGGTGACTCCACCACCTCCCCGGGCAGCCCATTCCACTGACTGACTACTCTTTCTGTGAATTTTTTTTTCCTAATGTCAAGCCTAATATATCTTCAAATATGCCCAGTCAGCATCAGGTACCTCCTATTTAGGGTTAAAATTTGAATAGGGATCAGCATCTTCTAAAGAATTACCAGCTTATTTTGAAGCTTAGCTGGATGCCAAGTTCATCTGAAAACCTGGCTTACAGTGCCCTTGACTTTGCTTCAGTCCAGTTGGATATGATGTCCAAGGGGAGGAGTTCCTCCATATTCCACACAGTTAGTTACCATATGCCCTTTGAACATCACTCTTACTTTGATAGTGCCCTAGAGTTTCTATTTTGTCTGTATGCCATTATTGCAAGCCTATGCCTGGTCAATTTGCATTTGCTTTGGAAGGCCTGAATAAAAGGGCTTGAGTGGCAACAGAGGCCTTTGATCTTCTTATAAATTCTGAGGAACTTCTGAGCTTGTCGCTCTGTTCTCTATTAGCATGTGTCTTTACCAAGTTTGCCCAACTCTATGGTGTGTTTTCACCAGAGTTCATGTCAGAAGCTACAGAATAAAATCTATATAATGTCAAGAGTTCCTGTCACAGGAGATGGACCCAAGATTATGAACCCTTCAGTTCCTTTCCCACCCCATTTGCCATGATTACTCTATGAATCCACCTCTAGGAAGCTTGCCAAGTACTCACTATATAGCTATTGGTCTTATAAATGCCATGACCTCTCTCTGGTGCTTATCCCAGCTGGCATGGACTAGCCAATTTCCATAGTATTAAGCTTTCTTACCCTCCAAAACAGGAAGCAACATCCAAACTGTCAATTGGGAATGGTCCCTGGACCCTATGCCCAAGAATTGTTTAGGAGAATGCTACTTGGGCTGGGTTCAAACCATGCCCAGAATTGCTCTAAAAATTGAAAAACACAGGTTATAAGGTTCAACTGCCTGGGAACATTTCCTGACACTGTTATTTATTCAAACAGATGAAGCCATGATATTCATATAACTTTTGATGTTACCCTTTTGTTTATAGGGGACCTTCAAGCGGAATAAGGTCTCTCTTATAATGATTTATTTTATTAGTCATTAAGCATGGTCACTATTTAATGTATTACAGTCAGATTCTCCTTATTATTTTTAGCTGATATTTTCATTGGCACAGCAATACCAGCTGCTTTCTGAAAGGTCAGGGCTTTTTCAGACAACAGGACCATTTGGATGCTTTCCTTATGGAACTGATATACTAGCTGGTCCTTTTAATGAATACTTAAATTTACTCAAAGATCATAAACAGTGGTGAACCTCTTCAATTTGGGTACATAATGACCAGCGTATTCAGTGGGATTTTGATCACAGTTATTAAATCAAAATCTTTCTGTGCTAATAAACAGTTTAGGACTGAGAAAGGCTCCCATAGCATCACCACAGTCTTAGGCAATGCGGTCATGTGCCTTTCACTTGTAATATAATCTGCAATATAACAGAGTTTGTTCTAGTGCAATAACTTTCCCATCTCCTCTTCATTTTCATTACTTTCTGTCACGTGGCCCAGTGTTGCCATAACGGTAGTTACTGAGAAGACTGTTAATGACAAACAAAAGATGAGAAAAGAAATCACTTATTTCCAAGATTCACTGTTTTGTCTACCGGCTTTGTAACATGCATTTACTCCACGCTTGACTCTAGAGGTTAAGAAAGAAAACAAATAGCCTTAATCACAGTAGGGGCTGTAGTTGTAAAATTAACCACATTTATTCATAAGCTGTCATGTAATTCGTCTGTAGAAGAGAACAACTACGTTCTCCAACCTGCACTGTGTAGTTCAACGTGAGCCCAGGAAAAGTTATTAAGAAAAGCTTACTTCAGGAAGCTTAAGCTCACTCTACTAGGACCAACACCTCTGCCATGAAATGTGTAGGAAAAGTTTAGGTGTCACAAAACTGAAAAGGCTGAAAAATACTTTTTAATAATTAGTAACAACTACCAAGTAGGAAGTTGGCATGCCTCACAGGCCCAGTGGAAATTGCCTCAGATTTCATCTTCCTGGATTTGGAATTAGAATTTAGGTTTAGGCCCATCATGTTTTTCAACAGTTTTTTTGGCCTAATTAGTCTAATGAAGAATTTTATTGTTTGTTTTACTGTTGAATCAAAGGATTAATATCTGGACTCTTTTTTTTAATGGGGTAAGAAAGCTTGAAGGCTTTTTCTGATGGGATTTTTATAACCACCATGGAGATGAATGGTCAAGTGCCATGGAGTGTTATGTTGATCATATGCTGTTTCCAAGGAAACTCAGAATGGAGTTTCCAGAAGCTCTTTGTGGAGAACAGCAAAGCTACAAGCCTGTCTCTGTCAGTAGGAAAGTCCCAGGTTAGGTTCATGGCCCAGTTGAAGAACTGCATGTATCACCTAAAAGGAGAGATGTAGGGATAAATAACTACGTGGGAAACATCACGTATTCAGTGCTTCGGGCCAATCTGTGAACAGCAAACAGGTATTCGTAGCCTAAACAAAAAAAATGGTTAAGTTACCGCCCCTTAATTTTCAGGGCCAGGAATTTGCTGAGTGATGCAGGTTGCTTCAGAAAAGTGGAGATTCACAGGAGGCTGCTGGCATCAGTATCAGTAGGGAGGCAACCAGAGATGCTGCTCCTGTGAGCTGGACCTACAGCTTCTGTGGAGGGTGGTACTCAACAGCGCCGTTTGTGGATCTTGGCCAAGAGAATGAAAAGCTGATTTAGCTGTATATTTGACTGTGTGGGCTACTGAAGGACAGCATTTAGCATTGTTTAAGGCAAGGCTGGAAAAAAGTTGGGCAGGATGTTTGTAGCTGCTGATTGTTTATTATTTGAATAACCCAAACACACCCGCACGCACAAAAGTACTGTTCTAAGCAAAAAATGTAGCATTTTCTCAATTCCTTTCCCTTCCCCCACGAAATTAATGGCTTTGCCAGTACTTTCAACCAGAAATCTTTCAATCTGTCCCACAATATATTGGAATAGTTACCGCAATATAACTTCCCTTAGCGTAGACACAGCAAAATCAGTAGAAAGGTACTTTATATTGTACAGGAATGAGGAATGAACTGGAGTAGTATAAGATAGGTTTAAATAGGCATTAGCATCTCAATAGAAAGATAGAGATTATCTATGCATAATTTTCTATAAATAAAACTGGTTTAGAGGATAATTGCTTGAAGGTTAGAGATACTAGTAGGATTTCTATATTTTTTTTTCCACTTGTCAGTTTTGACCAGTCAGACAGATGATGGCCCCTCCCTCCCCCCCTAAGGAAAAGAGAGGACAGGAAGGGATTAAAGAGATTCAGGAGTTTAGAAAAAA
>VZTM01028307.1:445789-472136 GCA_013400555.1 Jacana jacana | reverse complement strand
CTTCCGACCCTCCAATGGGGCAAATAATAAAATTCCCTGACCTTGGTTGTTATAGCAATAAGTATAAGCAAGGGCTTCTCTGCAGATCATCCCTTGGTGTAACCAGGTCTTATCACTGTAAGAGAGAACAGTTTCTGTACAATGTGCTGTTAGCTTCAGACTTTAGTCAATTAGAAGTGGCCCAGCTGAAAAAGTAAAATTACTGAACAGAAAATTGATTTGGTTTACCTCAAACCAGGACACTAGTTAACACAGCAAGCATTAGTCCAGAGGCCATCTTGTAAAATGTGCTAATACTAGTGCCTAAGGTTTAGGTGACCCAGCATCACCAGTGGTAGCTGTTGGACAATAGCAATAAAAATAATATCTTCTTGGGAAATAATGCAAAAACCATTTCAGGAATTAATCAATAGATGATGGGAAAATCACAGGCTGAACACAAAATTTTGAAAACTCAATAGCCAAAATTGCTTTGAAGGATGGGGGAAGGACTGGTTTCCCACTCTCCACCCTACCAAAAAAGTGTCTTTTTTCAGTCAAGATTTTTAACAAAAAATACTTATTGATGTAGAATTACCTATTTAATAGGAAAAAAAAAAAAAGGCTTTTAGTACTTTTTAGATTTTACTTTTAAAAAAAAATTCTCAGTAACTATTCTGATAAAGGAGGTAGATGGAAAAAATTTACAGATTTTTTTCGATTACCTTTCGTGCTTAAAACAAAATAAACAAGAAATCTTTCCCATGTCTTATTTAAAAACAAAACAAACAACAAAAAAAGTCATTAAAGATCTACCTACTTTGAGATCACAACAGATATCATAAAGCTCATCTTTAAAATCCTGGCTTAGTGCCATTTACAGAGCACAGGTGTCATATGCTGCTATAAGAAAAGTATGCTTTTCTTGAGAAAGCTGTTATGTTCTCATTGTATGGCTTGTGGGTAGATTTAAGGCCCAGCTGTTCCCAAAGTATTTTAGTGGTGCATTACAGAAGCCTGTCTAGATCCCATTAATAAGATCTCTATCTGGAATCTTGAGTCGCATGCTTTTTGTTGATGGAAAGATGCTTCCTGTCTTTGGCTGTTTTCATACCAGCTAAAAATCAACTGAGGATCCCAGAGTACCCCTGAGCTTCAAATGCAGAACATAAATGGCAGGATTTGCTTGATGTGTGTCTGTCTCAACCTAGGAGCACAATACCCATCTAACTGGAGCCTCAGCCAGTAAATTCTGAGCATATGCAGACTCTGTTCACTCCACCAATTTACTGAAACATTGAACTCTCAGGAAATGACTTACAGTTTATCTCAAATTTATCTCCCTGCTCCTTGTCGTTCACGTTTGTGTTTAATTTCTTCAGACCTGGTTTAATGAGTATGTTTTCTAACTTTGCATCCTTGGAACAGGCCCAACAATCACGTTAAATGGTCTCTCCCTCCCTGTAAAAAGGGATTAGTGCCAAAAAACATTCCTTGAACCTTAAAAGAACAAACAAACAACAACAACAAAAAGCAAAACAACCAACCACAGCAAACAAACAAACCATAAACACCATGGTGAGAGCTTTTAGTCAAGGCTCCTACTTCAGTTGGTTGCCAGCTCCTCGCATTCTGCTTCATCTTTTCTCTAAACTTTTATAGCCCCTAATCGTCTGTAAAGCATTGCATACCCCTATGGTGCTATATAAATGAAATAACAATGATGCTCTTGAATTAATTGGGTGCGTTTGCATACAGTTGTCTTACAATATCCTTTCCCCTTTATAAGACTCTCTCATGTGAGGCTGCGGGTCCAATTGCTACAGATAATTCAGTGTTAGATTGAAGGTGTATATGAGGAATTTTTTTATTTTCCCTTATGAGTCCTTTGTGGGGAGAATATGTTTTAGTTCATTAAAGACGTACATTAGGCAATTACTTTATCTTCTCCTCTCTCATTTCTTCCTCTTTTTTACTCCTCAGTTTTACATGTCTCCTTACAAAACCCCAAATCTTATGGAAGTTTACAAATTTCCATAAATTTGTCCTTTATTTTTATTTTTTATTGGTGGTGGACGGGTAGTGGGGAGGTGCAGTAAGAAACCTCTTTCTCCAGGGTAAAACACAGGCACTATTTGCTCTCTTCAAGTGACTGCAGCACAGCATGCCTATTGGTCAACTTCTGGATAAGACAGATATTTGTCTGCTCACTACTATTGCTTGACACAATCGAGGCAAAAGTCAAACAAGCATATCAAACAAGTTGCAAGCTCCTGGATTGCAATGGATGCCAACCCCCGAATTTCTACTCTTCTAGAGAATGTCCTGTCTTTGGGGGGAAGGATCTCTTACACCCACAGAAGTGACTGCGAACTGTGGCATCATTAGTCATGTGTCCATCAGAAGGAAATTGATACAGAGAGTCCCAGGGAATGGTTAGGATTGTTTAATCCAAGAACTGCTTCAAACACTTCATATAACCTGCCCAGTGAAGTGCAGAGGCTGTTTAGGTATGTAGAGCAGTTCTAGATGAAAGACAGTAAGATAATTTAGCCAACAGCCCTCTCTGATTTTTCTTTCCTTTGTGGAGAAAGAAGAGTGTCAGGTGCAAGTTCAATGCCTACAAGCCATCTCACTTGCAGGTGGAGGTGCCCATTGAGCAAATGCCTAGAGAAATCATTTTGCATCATTCTAGGCATATCCTTAGGTATGGTTTCTCATACCAAGAAGACAATAGCACTCATGCCCTAGCACTTGAAGTCCTGACCTGATAAAGTGTTTTCATTTGTCCTAGCAAGAAGCTGTAGCTTTTATAACTCTTGAGAGGCATGACTCCTACAGCAGCCTACTATAGATGGGTTTGCAAGAGAGCTCTGTGAGGTTATGTGGGTGTTTCTCTTTGTCCTCCACTCTTCCCAGCAATATATTAATCTATGGCCCAAAGCCCATGCCAATAATGTTAAAGTGACAGCATCCAGAAGTCAAGTGACAAAGTCAATGTGCAGCTGTCCTTGTGTTGCCCATTCAATTATTGAGTCCGTGGCACAAGGCCTTTATCCGCATTTTGAGGGTTTGACTCATGAAGAGAGCGGGCATCCGGAGTACCCTTGCTAGTTTGCTACCAGGGCTCATGTGACATGGGTTCCCCTGCTGATTCTGGCAATAAACATGGGCAAGCTGCTTTATTTCCCTGTACCTATGTTGTGGTTTTGACCAGTCAGACAGATGCTGGCCTGGACTGGACGCAGTGTCTGACAGGCGCTGGATTACAGATCTTGAGTCAGTAATGCTCAGATTGAGACTAGAGGCAGATGAACAGACAGGGGCATCCTCAGACTTCAGCCCTTGAAGAAATAGAGTTGACCCTTTGATCCCTCAGCTTTTATACTGAGCATGATGCAGATGGGATGGAATACCCCAGTTGGTCAGTTTTGAGTAACCTGTCCTGACTGCTCCTCTCTACGGTTGTGACCCCTCTATGCTTTTTTGCTTCTGACCCTCCAATGGGGCAAACAATAAAATTCCCTGACCTTGGTTGTTATAGCAATAAGTATAAGCAAGGACTTCTCCGCAGACCATCCCTTGGTATAATCAGATTTTATCACTGTGAGAGTGAACAATTTCTGAACAATATGCTGTTAATTTCAGAGTTTAGTTAATTAGAAGAGGCCCAACTGAAAAAGTAAAATTACAAAACAGAAAATTGGTTCATTTACCTCAAACCAGGACAACCTATATCACAAGTTTGGTTATCTATTTATTTCAGCCTTAGTAAATAAGAGGTTAATCCAGTCATGGGTCCTTGCTGGCCCTACGACATGACGAAAACTGAAGAAAAATGGGAGCAATCCCTCTTAACCAGGCCTCTTACAGGTCCCTTATGACACCTAATGATGACTGTGATAAATAGCTTACAAGTGACTTTGATCATCTACAATTAATCAACACATCCCATAGTGTAAGATCATGGCTCACTGGTGTGCAAGGTCATAGGTTTGCTGCTGACCGCCTTTCTGAGTGAGCCTAATCCTGTTCTTCCCACTTGGTTTCACAGAGTTCAAACAAGAAAAGAGTCACCTATAAACTGAGAGCTCTTTGTCCTCCAAAGAAAGTGAGTCTGACTCCCATGAGGGATCTAGCACTCTGGGAATGCAAGTGATTGGAGCCACCAGCACAGCAATGCTCTAAGCATGGGCATCAAGCAGCCTCCATAGAGCTGTGGGACCAGAGGAGCTACTCATTCAGCTGGAACAGGCAGAACAGAATAGGGAAATCCCAGACCAAAGCCCTGCAGGAAGATGTCAGCGAGGTTTCAGCTCATAACCCCTAGTAAGAAACCAGAGGAAAGGAAATGCAGAAGTCCTCTCTAAGCTCAGAATCTATTTGAAGCACAACCTTAGAGATCCAAAGTAAAGCTCAAAATACAGAAGCACTGGAGCTGGTTACTCAGATTCCTTTCCATTTCTTTTGAAGTTATGGCCTGTTTTCTTTTTTATTTTTTCCCATTTCCATGGTACAATTTTCCATCACCAAGTTCCACCCTCATCTGCCACTTGTCTGGGCAGCTGTCATCTAAATCTACACCTTCCCTGCCCCTGTCTTCACCAGCCTGACAGCTGAAGCTGCAGATGGCCTCTTTTCTCTGCCTTCCTCTGCAAGACTATTTTCAGATAACACCCCTGAAAAACGTAAAGGAGAAAGCCACAGAATAAGGGGCTGATGTACTGCTGCCTTTGCCAAGATACCTGTGAACACAGAAACAAACCAAGCTGCTCAGTACAGAGGGCAGAAGAAAGGCTGACCATATCTTCTGATATACTGATACATACACTGATACCTTTCTTCTAGCATTAGAGCATCCATTTTCCTTGTCCCTTACCTGCAAGTGTAGCAAACTTGCCAGAAGACACACATTAGCGCCCATTCTAGGACATAGCATCCCTCATACGCTGATGTTGACCTGCCAAGTCTGCCAGAGCTTCTTAGGTTCTGGAGGGCCAGGGAAACCTTACAAGGTTCATTTGTTTTTAGCATCTCCATTAGAATCTCTGTTATATTGATTACAGTCCTAATCCGGATCTTCTCTGTGAAAAACATGAAAAACAATACAAGTGTTCATTTGCAGAGTGGTATTAACTGCATAACTCTGTCCAGGAGCTGTGTATGAAGGGTCAATTCAGACAGGCAATGCTTGGCAAAATAAAAGCACCTGGGAGGGAAAAAAAAGTCTCTAAATCAGTTCCTGATGTACCTCAGAGCAGTCTTTTCTCTTTTTTGATTCAAGCTAAGCTCAATTGATACTGAAGCAAGGTCCAGCACAATGCAAATTCCAGATCTACTTTTCTGACAACAGCCTTAAAAAAAACAACAAACGGTGCTCATTATTAGAAGAGGGAAACTAGCATTCTGAGAGTGGGAGAGATTCACAAGTTAAACTAAAACTATGCCTGCACTGCTATGCAACTTGTCTTGAAACCAAAGACCACGCACCACATTTGCATCCTGTCCCTGTGGCTGCCATTCAGAGAGCCAACTGGAAGACTGCATAAACATGCTTGTTGACCCAGTGACTCACCAAGCGTGTTCAGGCAAACAGAGTGCTGGGGACTCTGAAATATGTGTCTGGTCAACACCTGAGCTTGCATTTATAAGCTTACAGTCTGCACCATAGAGAAGTTCGACCTTGAGGTAACTTCAATCTATCTAAACAGAGCCTAAGAGTACTGAATAAATTTAGTAGCTAACTATGAATATCTCTGCTATGACCTTATGATTGTGACCACTCACAGCTTCATGGCAACCATAGACACCTTCCACATTTAGTATCAAATCTTTCCTTTTTAAATTGAAGGACGGTCCTTTTAGCTTTTTGTATTCTACGTGTTGAAGAAGTACAAACAACTTGCTTCTCATACAGTCCCAAAATATGCTATGTTTTGCTTCATTGATTTCTCAAGTGAAGCTGTCTTGGAGGTGCAATCACGCGCAGCCAGATATGGAGTCACTGCTCAGTCTTTCATTGGCCACGAGATCCACTGGGGATGCAACGGAGCAGTCTAAGTTTTAGAAGATACTTGCAAGACACAGTCTCTCCAGGGCACATATTGAAATAAGATTCTGCAATGGGAGGGAAAACTTGTACAGATGAAATGTGTGTTTACATACTTTCCAGTTCCTTACTCATCATGAACATCTTAGTGGGTTTTCAGGATACTCTCATCAGTGTGCTCTATCTTCCCCATTTTAACCAACGAAAAAATAAAGCATGATCCAAGCTACCTTAACATCTAAACTGACACATGAAATTTTTGACAAAGGACCTTGAACCTGCTTTCCAGAATTTCTAGGACCTCGTGGGATTTCCACATCAGATGTAATACTGTTTTGGATGCTTGGGCCTAGTAATACTGTAGTAAAATCCAGTTGCCTCCTGGGCTGCATCAAAGAAGCATGGCCAGCAGGTCAAAGGAAATGATTCTGCCTCTCTACTCTGCTCTGGTGAAACCCTACCTGGAGTCTCACACTGCTTTGGGGCCCCCAATAAAAGGGCATGGACATCTTGGAGCAAGTCCAGAGGAGAGCCAAGAAGATGATCAGAGTGCTGGAGCACCTTCTATGAAGACTGAATGATAGAGCTGGGGTTCTTCAGTCTGGAGAAAAGACTCTGGGGAAATCTTATAGCAGCCTTTCAGTAATTAAGTGGCACCTGCAGGAAAGATGGGGAAGGACTCTTTATCAGGCAGTGTAGCAATAGGACAAGGAGTAATGGATTTAAAGTGAAGGAAGGTAGATTTAGATTAGATATTAGAAATTAACTCCTTACTGTAAGGGCAGTGAGGCACTGGAACAGGTTGCCCAGAAAAGGTGTGGTTGCCCCATTCTTGAAGGTATTCAAAGCCAGGATGGAGGGGACTTTGAGCAACCTGGTCTAGTGGAAGGTGTCCCTAGCCATGGCAGGGCAGCTGGAATAGATGAATTTTAAGATCCCTTCCAACTCTAACCATTCTATGATTCCATGAAAGTCAAAATATCCAAGTCTGTGAAAGTTGCATTTACCACTGGATTGCCTTCCATTTCTAAAGTGTCAACCTCAGGTTACCTATATTAGAAACATCTGCTGGTCTAATCAGTTCACGGTGTTTGTTGGCTTTGCTGTTGGTGGAGAAATCTGTAGTATGAATGCTGGCCTTCTGGCAATAAAGCACTTCCACTGATGGAGGACACTGCTTGAAGATTAAACAAAACGACTGGGGGAAATGCACTTTAAGGATCTTTATGGATATAAAAGTAGGTCATCTTAGGGAAAGCTATTGCACCATCATATTCCTCAGTTTTACCATTTGTAAAACAGTAATGCAATGAGCCCTTTATCTACAGGTGGACAGAACTGTATACAAAGTAGTTATGTCATTCTAGATGGTTTCACTTGTGTATTATTGGCATAGGCTTTGGGCCACCAATTAGTATGTTGTTGGGAAGTGGGGAGGGCATTGAGAAACACAACAGAACCCTTTTGGTATTGTGGAAAGTGGCATTGTAGAGAAAACTGCTGCATTAGTATTTTCTGGCTCAGGAATCAGGCCCCAGGAGTCAGTATCTTGCCCAAGCTACAGGTGATGCTTGTGGTTACTATAGTTGTCCTCCTCCTTCCCTATTCCCCTCTTCTACTAGTGATACATGGTTAGCATTTCCTTCTCAGAAATAAGATTTGTGAGCTTTTTTGGGAAAGGGATGGTCTCTTCTCCTATACTTGTGCATCTTGTACAAGGGTATAAATAATAACAGTCATTAATGCTAATAATGTGGGTTTTAACCTCCTGGTCATCCTCTGTCTGATAAAACAGCTACAGGAGAGAAATCCTGCTTTGAAAGAGAAGCTACTGGCAGAAATCATTAACATTGCAAAGGCTAGCAGAAGTCAGATAGCGCCAAACCTAAAGCTCATGTTTTTCATCAAGTCAAAATCTGCAATTCCTTCATAGTCCTTTTTTCTTTTTTATTTTAGTAGGTGGGCTGTAGTCTCTTCTATGGTCAGTGTGTTGAGAGTCTTTCTTAGCACCTGGTGTCATTTGCTTGAAATAATTTCTCACTGTCTTTGTGTAGAGCAAGGACCAACGGGCTTTGGTCTCAGTGAGGACACTGCACACACGTGCAGCACAGCTGATAAACAGTGGCAGGGGAAGGTGTGGAACCCTCCCTACACAAAGATTACTCTCCATGCAGTATTGAAACCCAAGAGTTTTCATGCCATACAAATTGAGTAGTATTTTCCAAGAGCTGTGATTTGGCTAAATGAAGATGAACCTAATGCAACCATGTTTGCATGTTTTCTACTCTTCTGGGTAATGTTGCTCTTGTCCTCTCCAAGAAGCAGTGATATTCTTGCTAGGATCAGCTAAAGACATAAATGAGGGTAGGTTTGTAGGGAAAAGTACTATCAGTCATTTAACGTCATATAGTAAAAATCTGGATACACTTTTGGGCATGCAAGCCCATATGCTTGGAAAACCTGTTTTGTTTTGTTCTTTCAGCTATGTTCTTTAGTTTAATAAAAGATATTGCCTCTTCCTACAAATCTCGCCTCGCATTATTTGCCTTTCAACTCTCTATCCACAGTAATTTCTGCACTGGAACTGTTAAAAAAAGGCACAAATTGTTTCTTCCACTAATCATAAAGCACTCCCTTAGTCCCCAGTATCTTAAACAGCCAAACCCTTGCTTGCTCAAGCTTTCAAAAATAAAAACAAAATCATAAAAATCCATCCTTGGGTAAGAGAACAGGTTTGAAAAACATCAGCCTGGGAGTTCATAACTTCAGGATGTTGTGAACTACTGCAAGGAGACGCTTGCAATGGGAGTGCTCACATGTCCTGAGCTCCAGCTGCCCTCCTGACTGCTAAGTATGGATGCCCTGGCATAGGAAAAAAAATATCTGTGCATAAAAAGCTCATTGCTTTTCTGTGTTTCTGTCCAGGAGTGTCAGGCTGTCCACATATGTGCAGGTCAGCTTTCAGTCCAGGCAGTAATACTGTCATTTGCCAGCCATATCTCATTTGGGTGATAAGTACAGACTCCGCAGTTACTCGTTTGGGACTTCTTGTGTCTGACAGATCAGTTGGAGTGCAGGCAGGCACAGTAGGCAAATGGCTGCATTTCCCTTTCCTGTTTTGTCTAAAGAGCAAAGGATACATACAGAGGGGCATGTGGTAATCCTGCCTCTAAAGTCAACCCACGCTATATTTAGCAAAGCCAACAAGCCTTAGCCTAAAGGTGAAATCACCACCTGGGGAGCATGGCGCTTGACTTGTTGAGATTATGGGTCAGGAAACCAGGCTGCAGCGTGCAGCAGCTCCTCCTCAGTGGACAGGGAGAGTTAATGGAGGGAAGCACAAGGGCCTCAGCTGTGGCTGAAGACCTGAAAAGCAACAGCTGGGATAAAAGGCTGCTTCTGGACAGAGCAAGGTAGGTGTCAGGAGAGCTGGGTGCTGATTCAAAGAAATATCTTTGGTATAGTGCTGCCCGGGAGAACAGCCCTGAATCCCAGAAGGTGGTGAGAAAGGTTTGTGCTGTCAAGCTCTGGTGGAGACCTAAAGACCAGGGGGCTACAAAAACACTGTCTTAAAAGGCCTTCTGTAGTGTTGGGGGATTGCTTGTGCTTTTGCACAGGCCAGTTAATGCTGGATATGGCAAGGATTTTGCAGTGTAAACACCTCTTCCTCTGGATTGTGAATTCCCTGCTGTTCATAAGAGCTGACCAGAATTATTTATTTTTTTTTCCCCAGCTTGAAAGAGCTGACTCTTTTTCTCACAGAAAACATGACAACTCAAAAAATTATCTGCCAAAATTTTTTTTTGGGTGCTAGCCAATTTTCTTTTTAGTGTTGTTGTTCACACTTGGAGATTGCCAACAAAATCTTGCAAATGTTCAAAGAGCCGAGGCCCTTTCTGCAGAACTTTGTGTGTGTGTTTCCCCAGAGGCTGGGTTCTGCATGCCTGCGTTTCAGGCTTTCTCGGCGTGGCCTGGGTGAGGCTCCCCTTGGTGAAGGATTTGGCACCATGGATAAAGCATGGTAGACATGCTGATAGCGTCTGCTGTTCCATTTATTGTATATTCTAATTACACAACAATATCAATGTGTGTGTATGTATACTACCGGCAAATACTTTTTGTGAGATACTCTTTATGTGACCCAGCTTGTACAGGATGTGGGTCTGCTACAGCTAATGCTAGAGAAACTCTCAGTGGTTCATGCTGTACCAGTGCACGCAACACATTTGTCTCCAAGGGTTCTCAGTTCAGTCCCCACTGTGTCACCACGCAGTTGGTGAAACTAAATGAGGGTTCTTTCCATCTCTTCCCTCCTTCCATCGGTCCTTGAGTGTTGCTGCTATCTCATTAGCTGGCTATTTCTGTGGATTTTTATCTCACTGAATTGCTATATAGCCACATTACCTACCTTAGTTGCTGGCCTGCCATTTATTTGTNAAAAAAAAAAAAAAAAAAAGAAGCTACTTTCAGCTTGGAGCTTTGTAGAAACCCTGGTGGAAAAATCCTTCCCTTGAAGAAGCCTCAAAAAGACACTCTGCAATCTTTGATGGGTTTCACAGCAAGATTTTAGAGAGGAAGAGAGGTGGAATGAGGGGTGTGTGGGGAGGGCAGAGAATCTGTGAGAGGGAAGAGGGAGGAATATAGATAAGTATGAAATGGCAGAAATGAAAGGGCAGGTGGGAAGAGTGCTTTGAGCAGGGCTGGCTTCTCCTGGATATCAGGCTGAAGGCAAATGAGAAGCATGAACACCATTTTCTCAGTCTACAGAAAGGAACCTAATCAGGTGTGAGACTATTTATCATGGTCTTGATGCACTACACATCCCTTCTATGAGAACTCACATTTCTGGACACTGTGCAGTCCTTGACCTTGGATAGTGGTGGATTTCACAGAACCCCTTGACAAATGAGTATTTCTTGCTGAGAGAACATCTCCTTCCACTCCCTTTCCAAAGATCACACTCAGCACATGCCACACCACTCTTCTAAATCACACTGAAATGCACGATTTGTCATAGATGCACTAGTCCCAAAGACGTGCCATGAAACTCCACAGATACAACATTCAATAAAGCAAGTAGTAATACACATATGTTACAGACAGGCATGCAGGACAGGACACTAAAATATATAGAAAAAAACGCTCCTGGTTAGTTCATGGATCTCCTCTCCTGCTCACTTAACCGAACTCTCTGAGCTTTAAATTTCAGGACCACTCATTCTCTTGTGTAAACCCTGCAAAATTTGCATGGCCAACTGTGTTTTCAATACTATTTCTATTAAGGTTAAAAAAACACTAAGCCTTTTGCTAATGCAACATGACATTTGCACAGTTAAATAACAGTAATTTGAAAAAATCTGTAATGCTGTAATGGGAAAGTTAAAAGTTCCTCCATCCACTTTAACATGGCTGCTTGAGAAGTATTTTATAGTAGGTTCAGTACCAAAACTTGGAAGAGAAAATATTATGTGTGTGCTGCACAATCTAGTTAGTATTGATACTGCATTAATTGACTAAAGCTAAGATGCAAGAGAAATGGAAGTGAGAGTACTTAAACAGTTAATAGCACAAAGCACATTTATTTATTAAAAAATGGACAACCATCTATGCACATACTAAATGTATCCACTCAGCCTTAATGAAATACTCTTACTATGCATTAAAAGTAGCCAGCTTTCAATCATTCAGAGCTCTGTCAGAATCCAAGTTTTTTCTTTTTATTTTTTTTTTAATACAGGATTGTAGATGTGCTCTTCAATAGCTGGTATTTCTATGGTTCACCTGGCTTTTGAATACTGGGTAAGTGGAAGAATTGTAGTTATTTAAAAATAAAGGACTGAAGAACCAGGACTGCTACATGTTTTGCATTTTGGTTGGTTG
The DNA here is from genome assembly GCA_013400555.1 of Jacana jacana. Classification (NCBI taxonomy): domain Eukaryota; kingdom Metazoa; phylum Chordata; class Aves; order Charadriiformes; family Jacanidae; genus Jacana; species Jacana jacana. The sequence goes on along the minus strand of VZTM01028307.1, from coordinate 460,228 downwards.
TTTTTGCTTTGTTGGTTTGGGGTTTTTTAATGTTCGGGTGTTTAGGGAGAGTTGGGCATAATTCTTGCTTTTGTTTTTGCCCTCAGAACATGTAAGTAGTTAAGGGATTTGGCCACATGTAAAGTGGGCTGACCTTTGGCTGCAGACCAATCCCAGAGAATTTCAGCCCACAGAATATGATACTCCAGCTCATATTTAGTAGCCTAATGTCCCAAGTAATGCTGTTGGTATGACTCAGCATGAGCAAGGGAGCCAAAATCCATCCCTGAAAGTTTTTGAAGGTTAGACGTATGTCAAATAGGATGTATGAAGTTGCTGTTTCTCCTTTCAGTCATACTGACTTCTCCATGGAAGTGTAAGATGCTGCTAAGACAGCACTTCTTCCTTTGCGTCTTTTTTCTGATCTACCACTGCTCTTTTTGGATGGGAACAATACTTGGTTCTGCATCATCTCACACAAGTTTCATCGTTATGCAGTTATAAAAGAGATCCAATTCTATTATTCTCTATTGTTCTCTATTATTATTTGAGTTCAATTTTTATTACATAAATGCTTAAAGACTCCAAAGAGGACTGGACCAAGCAGGCCACAGTATATTCATATCCTAAGTATGATATGACCATGCAGTTGAGACCTGTATATTACGGGATCATGCACAGGGTTGTGTGAAAAAGTCTGTAGGTAAAGTAGACTTTAAATAGTTCCATAATGATCTGATAAGTGGTACGGCTGTGTGGCCCTGTAGGATTATGTGTTGCATAGGTAAGAGATAAGGTTATGCATGTGACTGTGGGTAGCTGGGCTGTTGGGATAGATAGCAGGTTAACTTTGGCACAATATATGGGGCTGAAGAGAAGATTTGTGAAAGAGTAAGAATAGATATAATCCTGTATAATGTATCAGATTTAGATGTTGGGCACTGAAGCAACGCATGATTAAGGTATAGGATGAATGAGAGATGCTAAGCACATGGACAGTCACAAGAATTAGAAATGCATAGAGCTGGTGTGGTACTAAGGTGCTGGCCTAGCACCTCCCTGAACCTTGGTAGGGATTTCTGTAACAAAAATCAAAATGTCCCACTCCAAGACTACAAACTGATTGTCACTACTTTATTTTTGTATGCAAACTTCCAAACTCAGAGTGAGTAGCAAGCTTATTTTTATATGTGCTCTCTTTGAGACCATGCTCTGTTGGTATTTGTGGGGTGTTGACCCCGGCTGGACACCAGGTGCTGACCAAAGCCCTCTCTCCCCTGTTCAGATGAGGGGGGGAGTGATAGAGTGGCTTTGGTCAGCACCTGGTGTCCAGCCAGGTTCTTGAGTTGAGATAAGGACAGGGAGAGATCGGTCACCAATTACCATCACAGGAAAAAGAGTCTCGACTTGGGGAAAAGTAGTTTAATTTATTACTGATCAAATCAGAGTTGGATAATGAGAAATAAAACTGGATCTTAAAAACCTTCCCCCAACCCCTCCCCTCTTCCTGGGCTTAACTTTACTCCTGATTTCTCCACTTCCTCCCCCTGAATGATACAGGGGGATGAGAAATGGAGGTTGCAGTCACTTCAACATGTTTTTTCTGCTGCTCCTTCCTCCTCAGCAGGATGCCTCCTCGCACTCTTCCCCTTCTCCAGCATAGGTCCCTCCCATGGGACACAGTCCTCCATGAACTTCTCCAACATTGGTCCTTCCCATGGGCTACAGTTCTTTATGGACTACACCAGCGTGGGTCCCTTTCATGGGGTGCAGTCCTTCAGGAACCGACTGCCCCGGTGTGGGTCCCCCACAGGGTCACAAGTCCTGCCAGAAAATCTGTTCAAGCATGGGCTTCCCACAGGGTCACAGCCTCCATTGAGCACCCACCTGCTCCGGCACGGTGTCCTCCACAGGCTGCAGGTGGATATCTGCTCTGCTCTTAACCTCCATGGGCAGCAGGGGTATAGCCTGCCTCACCATTTTCTTCTCCATAGGCTGCAGGGAGATCTCTGCTGTGGCACCTGAGGCACCTCCTCCCCTCTCTGGCACCTGGAGCACCTCCTGCAGACCTTGATGTCTGCAGAGTTGTTCCTCTCACATATTCTCACTTTTCTCTTCAGCTGCAATTGCTGTTGTGCAGCAGTTTTTTTACTTTCCTAAGTATGTTATCACAGAGGCACTACCACTGTCACTGATGGGCTCAGCTATTGCCAGCAGTGGGTCCATCTTGGAGCTGGCTGGCATTGCTTTTATCAGACATAGGGGAAGCTTCTAGCAGTTTCTCACAGAAGCCAACCCTACACTCCCCCATCCACCCTGACTACCAAAACTTTTCCATGCAAACCCAATACAGTATCAGAAGATGAAAAAGAAGCATGCTCCTCTAGTTGGCTGGAGTCAGTTGACTTTAACCCACTACTATATTTTTAGTTTGATGTCCTTGGGAAACGAAGACTATCTGATAGTACATGTGTATATGTTTGTCCATATGTTCTTCCTCCCAGTAATTTTCAGTGCAACCAATTTAAACTGCATTTAACAGAGGGTGGAAGGCTGAAAAGTAACATGTTCCTGTCTCATAAAACTGGTGGTCAGGTAATGCCTCACTCTCTCCATAGGGGAAAAAACATGAATAACCCAGGTGGTACCTGGCAGCATTCAGCCAGGCCAAATGGCAACTGCATTTTGCATTGCATTGCAGTGTGGATTTTGTTCCATTAGGGAACAAACATATGTTTCTGGGCTAGCCACAACATGCTATTTCTTTTTCCAGCAGAGGATGTCACAGGGTATATGGTAGGATCTTGCTTTCATTACAGCAGGGTGAGAGGGGGTTTTGGAGACAGCAGACAAGAACCCATGAAGATGCAGCCTTGGTGCATTCTGTTCACAGAACAGGTTGGTGTACATCAGTCTAATAAGAAATACTTCTAGAATGGCATCATCAGTGACAAGAATCCTACGCAGCTGTCCTATATGTGCATGTTCACCTTAGCATCCTACATCTCTGATGTGTAAATTGGAGATGGGTATCCTTTAGTGGTGGCATCCTCATGCCGTAGTGAGAGGGCAACATAGCCCAAGGAAGGACCACTGGGCTGGATGGGCTGCCCACCTGGGACAGGGACAAAAGTGGTACAGTCACACTGCCTCCATGTCCCCAGCTGCAAAAGGACACCCTTTTGTGAAATGCCTGGGGAGTGACTGACGAAAAGCCCGATGTGAATGTTAAGTAGTACTTCATTACTGCTGTTCTTACCAGAGGATATGATTTTAGGGGGCAATAGAGCTACAGGAGCTAATGACTCCTTGGGAAAAAAGTTCATTATACGTGTGGTAGGAGTAACATGTATTTAAAAGCAGAGGGGTAGTGGGAGAAGTCTTCTGTGAGTAAATAGTGGCCTTAGATTTCCTACACAGAAGGATTCCTTCTGGTTCCTCTGAAATTGCACGGAAGTCACGGGAGATCCAGCAAAGATTAATGCAGCCTGATGCTTGCTATTTTTCCTGGAGGCCTTGGCAGTTCTGTAATTACAATCAGTGTGTTTGAATCTCCCTCTGGCCCCTGTGTACTGCCCAGCAGTGACACCAGCATCAAAGAGACCCTTGCTTCAGAATTTGTCAAGCAGAACTCTGCTGAGAAATCAAACCTGCCCCACCGCGTTTCTTGATGTCGTGATAAGGAATGTTCCTTTGCTGAACAACCTCCCATGTCAATTGGATCTGGATCCTTAGGGACTCCTGAGCTCAGTGTAGCTCACAGACCTGTGGTCCAAGAGATACATTTGCAGAGGAAGGAGCGAGCCATATTTCTATAGCATAACCTATATATATTTATATATATAAAAATAAAATAAATGAGCTGGCTTGCAACACTAGGTGGCAGAGGTGGGATCTTTTCTGCTCTGAGCGCTGTCCTATAAGGCATTGCTTGTTTAAGTACAGTCGCATTTAGTTGGAGCTGCAGGAGAGAGACAGAGAGATTCTCTGTGTTTACCGCCAGCGCAGGCTACGGCGAGCATCTAACCTGGCCCCCCCTTTCTCCAGCACTTGAAAGGCAGAGTGCGAGGTTATTTGGGAATCTGGCCACCGTGGGTCAGCTTTCGCTGTGACTGGATTGTCAGAGCTGGTAAAGCAAAGCCCAGGGGGACTGAAGGGAGACACGAATCCCATTTTATCTGAGAGGAGAGAAGGAAAAAAAAAAAAAAAAAAAAAAAAAAAAAGAGAGAGAGATAAATTGAGACAGAGAGAAGCGAAGAGACGGAGAAAAAGGCAGAGGAAGCGGAGCGAGTGAGAGAGAAGCATGAGGACCTACTGGCTGCACAGTATCTGGGTGCTGGGATTCTTCTTGTCCCTCTTCTCCTTGCAAGGTATGTTATGAGTTCTTTCTTGCAGCCTCCTCAAACCCCTCTGCTTGAATTGAGGCTGACGGACTGAGGATGGCCTGAAACATGGAGCTGGAAGCTGGAGCTTCCTCTCTCTTCCCCCCCCCTCCCCTTCCCCTCCAAACCTTCCCCCCCTCAGGAAATAAGCCAAGGAGAGATCGCTGCTGGGGAATCCTATGGTTAGAGGGCACTGCATGTGACTGACTTTGCTGCTGTATTTATGCTTTTGCCGAGGGGGAGTTCGAGGGGGAGCACAGTAAGATTTGCAAAGGAAAAGAGGGGTGGGTGAAGGTGGGTATCCCCTCCATCCGCAGCTACTGTTTCTCAGCACTTTGGGTCACAAGTACTGATGCTCCTGTATTCTTCACCTTCCCGAAGAGATCAGTGTTAAGTTTCTTCAGGTTTGTTTTGTTTGCGGTTTTTTTTCTGTTTTATTTTTATTCTGGTTTTGCCTGGAAAGAGGGAGGTTAAAGGAACCTCTGTGCCTCTGTTCTGTCTGCAAAAGCACTATGTCCTTCCCCTCCACCAGGGAAAAAAAAAAAAAGAAAAAGAGAGAGAGTGATGGAGGAAAGACAGGAGAGGAAAATTTGTTGGGTATGGGGTTTTGTTCAGTGGAGAATTGCCAGCTGGGCTTCTTGCTTTAAGAGCCAAGTGTGAGTACAGAATTTAGTTTGAAGTGATGACAGGCATGCTAGCTGGTTTTGAGATGCTTTCTGTAAACAGGAGTTAAGGGTTAATGCATCCCATGCTGTATGTATAAATACATGTCACACGTACATATAATCACAGCCCTCCAAATCACATCTTGTACATGATCCACACTCACTTCCACACACCAGTGGTCCTTCTCACGCATACACAGACACTCATGAATATAGCAGGGAAGATGAATAAACTCACTCTGGCACATACAGCTCTAGCTCCCTAGCACATGCAATTCCTGGAGTGCTTCTCTCCCGCTCACGTTCTTGCTTCCTCTCCCCCGCCTCCCCCCCCGGCCCCAACCTCCTTCAAGCCTTTTCTTGTGCGCTCTCTCTCTCTCTCCATCCTGCACACTAGTGTTTGTGGTTGCCTGCACATAAAAATCCCCGCTGCACCAGCCATGTAAAGCCTGCCTGCATGCACACATATACACACACATAGGTAAATATATAAATAAAGAACATATATGTACTCTCTCTGGCCTACTCTGCGCCTCACGGTGTTGCATTCACAGTGAGCTGCACGTTTAGAGGGTATCTGGCTCTGACTGTCTTCACCACACACAGAACGCTCTTCTCTCGTTCTCTCGTGCATACTGTAGTGTACAAGTGCCGCACACAGACATATGCCCAGTCACAGCATCCTCACTTCTCCTCAGCTGCTACTTTTACACACAGTCTCACATGTACTATCCTCTTGTATTTTACGTCCACCAAGCAAATTCCCATATAGGCACGCTGCCTGTCACACACATGCTCTCTGTTATGGCTTCACACTTACCTCTCACTACTGCAAGCACTCACTATGAAATCTCCCATTTTTTTGCCACCTTCTCACGTTTACCAAGTGCTCCTCTGCGTACATTCTCACTTCTTCTGTTTCTGGGTTGCACAGACATGGTTTTCACTGTCACATATTTTCTCTCAAACTCACATTCTCTGAACTCTGGATTGCAAATCCGGCACCAGCACCTTCCAGCTGACTTGCTTGCTGTGAAGTGGCTACTTCTGGCAGGGGAGGAGGATTTTTTCCAGCACATAGGATGTACCTGGGGTGAGAGGAGAACCAGTACTTGTGTAACATCAAGGAGCTAATGTCAGCAATGAAGTTGGTGGTTTGATATGAACTTCCCCCTGATCTGGAGGAGTAGGCATAGACCTGTGAAGGGAGATGGACACTGGCAAATCACATCGACTCCAAACATTGCCTCTCTCTCTGATGCATGGTTACCAGCCAGCCATCAATGGCGCTTGTTCCACGCATTTTTTTCAAGTCACAAGCCTTCCCTGAGTTGTGACCAGAGCATCCCAATGCTAGCACAACCAGGAGCTGGTTTAGTCCTTTCTTATAGCTGTAGCTTATGCCAGGCTACAGTCATTTACAGGCTTTTACCTTCCGTTTTAGTGAGTTACTACTGTCACAGTTATATCAGCCACGTCTATTCTGATTTTAAAGGCATCAGGGAAGGTCCTTTGAGGGCTGTCTTAAAAGGTAGCCTCTGAGAAGTTAGAGGCAACACAGCCACCTTCCCTGGTTTTTGGGACGGGATGGTGATGAATTGGAGACCTGGAGCTGCTTTTTCTACTGCTCCCAAACTTCCAACCTGATATAAACGAAAACCAGTCTGCTGCTGGATCTAGTTTCATAGTCAGCACTAATTTCCTTTCTCTGATGTGGACGGTGAGAAGATGTAAAAGCAGGAATATTGGAGCATAGGAGGAACAGGGCACATTGCAAGCAAGTCTGAAGATATCTGAAGGAATCAAATGGGGTTGGGAAAGTATTGTGCCTTTAAAAAAAACCCAAAACAAACAACAAAAACCGCAACCACTTATTTCAAATTAAATGTTATTCACTGAAAGCGGTGGTAACAAGCGTTGAACACTTCTGTAACCCTGCTTGAGCACAACTCTGTGGAGCTCTTACCCTAGGAAACTGCAGTAGTGGCTCTGACAGGCAGTGACCCCAGCTGGACTGCTTCCAAGTGCTTTCTGAGCATATCCCTCCAGAGCCAGCCAGCTGAGCCTGCACCTCTGCAAGCTATCCAAAACTCATGCATGCCTTTGCTCCCCCTTTTCCTCACTGTCCACTTGGGGGTGTACCGGTGAACGCAGATGCAGCTCCTCGTCTTTTTCTATTCTCCCAAAGCCACCAAAGGCGGGGGCGAAGGGGAGCGATGCCGGTTCTGCTGGGCATGGCCAAGCTGGGGCTGAATAGCAGACCACAGGGGAGGAAGCACAGCTGAGGCTGGCAGGAGACCTACAGGTTCCACAGTGCCAAGTGGCCAAATCAAGCTGCCTCCTCCAGTGCCTCTGCCAGGGGACATGCAATGGGTTGCCTGTCCCCTGCCTGCCTGGGCTCAGGAGCTTTGGCACAGAGACAGGCTTTGCTCCTTCTCCCCTGGGTTAGAGGCTCTTGAGTCCTCAACAGAGGATTTTTTTTTTCTTTTTTTCTTTATTTTTTTTTCCCCCGATCACTATGTTTCCTTTATTCTGTGGTTCAGGATTCTTGTCTTTCCCTGCTGTTGCACTTCCAGTCTTCATTGAGAGGCAGGTGGCTCAGGGGAGGAATGGTGGTTCCTCCTGCACGATGCCCTGGCCTTCCTGCCCTGTGGGGGCTGGAGGACTAAAAGTACCTACAGACCCCAGCGCCGCCGGTGGGTGGGATTTTCTAGTGGCATGATGCAGTTTTCCCCTGGAACGGATTCGTTTCTTAGCATGGTGTGCCTCATAGCTTCTGATAAAGATCAGATTCTTGACTTGGACTCAAAAGCTGAATTTTCCTTTTTCTTTTCTTTTTTCCCAAGTCAAAAATTAGATGCGTGGGAATGGGGAGGAGAAGCAAATGATTTGGGGCTATCAAAAATTGCATTTTGATGATTTAGAAGAATTTTGTGTTGATGTTTTCACTTTTACCTACTATTACTCTAACTTGGCTGTCAATATGAAAAGTAATTTTGGTTCCCCCCCACCAAGCATTTTATTTAAAAAATGAATGCCTTGACAAATTATACATTTTCTTCAGCATTGCTTTACATTGAAAATTCTTCTAAACAAATTCTTTCCCTTGAAAAATAACAGCTGTTCCAAATCAGCAATTTGCTGAAAAGTCCCAGCTTGTTTTAATGAACCTCCCCTACAACCCCACCTCATTGGTTAATTGCAGGAGATTTTGTGCTTAAAAAAAGAAAAAAAAAAAAAGTTACCTCCAGAGTTAATTTAGCGAAGTAGATATTACAGGAAAGAATGTGCAGAACTAGTCTGTGTAGTCCTGACAGTGTTTATTTATAATGCGTTTTTTGAGATTCTCGAGGGTTTTCATAAATGGGGAATGAGTCTGATGAAAGAAGTCACAGAAGTGCTTGGGTAAGTGGAGTAGGATGCTTTATGTTGGTAGGCAGTACAAATGTTATCTATAAAGTCTCATATCTTATAACGTGACTGGGCAATGCGGGTGTGAGAAATGATGTGTTTGTTAACGCGCACGGCTTGTGCGATCTATATGAATGGAAGTGTGTACCCAAGTGTTTCTGTGCTGATAATGTGTAATGGATGGGGACAACAGAGGGAGGAGCACGAATGTATGTGTGCGCGAGTGGTGACATTGTGGTGTATGGGTAACAGCATAGGGCGATTGCGATGCAGTCGGATAACACTTAGATATTGCTCACTGGAGGAAAAAAAGACTTTTTCCTGCTCTCCCAAATATGCTTTGCTTACTAGCTTTTCATGAAGCAGGGGAAGCTCTCACAGGCTGGGCTGTATTGATGAGGTAACGACTCACTCAGCTGCCTTGCATTCCCTTAAATGATGAACAGATTCAACATCTAAAACAAAACACTTCTATTGTAGGCTTAAGACAGGGAAGAGGTAAAGAAGACTTTATCTGCAAGCAGGGAGCATAAAAATTATTCCAAGTGTTTCTTCTAGTCCTATCCCAGTATATGCAGACCGTTTGAGTCAATAATTACCACACCAGTAAGGACCCACTTCCCCTACTAGTTATAAATCTTGGCACTCATCTGCCTACTCAGAGGCCTTTAGTATGATAAATATAAATTGACTTCATTTTTCAGTCTTGGCCTCTCACATGAGGGCTTTACTAGTCTTGTAACGAATACTGTAGTCCCTATGTTTGTGAGTGTTCCTTTTCAGCCTGTGAGTACTCATGCATATACTAGTGTTCTGAGGAGATGAGTTCTTTAGGAGTTCTTCTTTCCACCCCCTTTTTCACCTCTGAGCAAGAGAGTTCCTTCCTATCAGGGTGAGGAATATGGCTCCCATCACCCTAGGCTGACAGCAGAGCCAACGCTTTAGAAGTTTGCATCCTTATTGTGCCGGCTGTGCCTCCTGTAAGCTTTTGTATCTACCAAGGCCTTTGACTTGCTGGTGGGGACTGTCACCTTTCCTCAACAGAGTTACTCTGTGTGGAAGTGACTTGCTTAAGAATGGATTAAAGCAGGGATGTTAATATGTGGGTTCCAATGGGATGTAGCCCCCTACAGCAGCAGCTGTGTGTTCTGTGCAGTTACCTCATGAGTCTGGTGTGACTGGGCTGGCTGGTGAGGCAGTGCTGGAGAGAGGAGCAGTAAGCACTGCTTACTGACCTGTAAGATGCTGTAAAGTGACAACAGGTGGCAAAAGGTGATTAAGAGTGAATGCAAGGGAAGCTGCCTTTTCTGGGCAAATAGGAATACCTGACAGGCTTCCTTGTGGAAGAGGATGAGCTGCAGTTGCTGGCTGACAGTGGTTGTTTAAGGACTGGATAATTTGAGTGAAATCCATAGTGGTACTAGAAAAAGGTATCTCAGAAGAGTCTGGAAAAAATCTTCCATGTGTGTCTTTGAATATGTGAGTATGGGCTTTGCCAAAGACTATCTCCTTTGTGTGCAGGGTGGTTCCTGGGAAGATACAGAGTTGTAGTGTCTGCCATTCCTATAGGAAGCATGAATCTTTGCCTCTTCAGTCTCCTTTTTCTTTAAAGGCGTGTAGGCCATAGGTTTATGTGCTGTTCAGGCTCAATTAGCAATGGTTTTGACAGCTGATGTGCTCTTCCTGTTGTCAATTTGTCTGGAACAAAATCAAAAATATCAAGCACAGACCATCTTGTCCCACTCCAAGGAGGAGTAGATATGGGCAAGACAGATATTTCTTTAGGTGAGCATGTGAGGTGTCAGGGAAGGGCAAAAATCCCTGCAGACAGTATGGAAAGGAAGAAATGTTGGGCATTTGTGATCCTTACAAAAATGGGGAGGGGGCAGAAAAGAGAAACCCAGACTTGATTCTGTGCTATGCCATTGCACTGTGATGCTTTGGCTGGTAGTGGTTGTCTTGAAAGCTGAGGTATCCCCTGTGAGCCCTCTCCAGCAGGTTGCTGGCCAGTGGGTCAGCACTGCCCTGCTGACCTGCATGGAAGGAGAGATATTAGTGTTGCAGGGGCAGCTGTTCTAATTCTCCAAACCAAAGATTCTCTCTTGGCAAAGGCTTGCGGGGTCTCACAGTGAAGTATCTTGCTAACTGTATCTGGTGTCTTAAAGTTCACAGAGAAAACTCTGCATGTCTACACACTGAGGGGAAAAAGGCCATTTACACTAGACCTGCTTACTGGTTACCCACAAGCACAGAACAAGATTGTCCTCTACTTGTCAACTATAGAGACACTCAATGGCATCTCTGGGTGGAGATGGTACTAGGGCAATGCAAAGGTTTACATATCAAATTATGACAGGCTGGTACGTTGTAGGTTTCTGAGGTTTTTTGATTGTTGGTGACTTTTGGGGGGTGGGGGAGGAGTTGTTTTGTTTTTTTTTAAAGATAGTGTCAGAAAGTAGGCTTCAGAGGAAGAGTTTTGGCATAAACCAAAGGTGAGTATAACTGGAGTTGTGGGCTACAATAGTCTGGACTTCTGTGGTTCCTAGGTTATATACATCATCTGTAAGAAACTTTTCTAGAGATGGTTTGTTCTTGATGTCTTGAAACCCACTCCCTTCCCTACAGTCCGCCTCTGTGACCTCATGGATGCAGGTTTCTTCATTTCTCCCAGGTTTCACTGAGATCCCACAGGAGTGTGGACCTCTGCGTTTTCTGGTGCTATGGAGAGGAGAAACATATGGCAGTCAGGTCATGAGGAGTGGGATGAGGGAGGGAGGAAGCAAGGAGACAAATAGAAGGCTGTGGAGCTTTCCAGCTGGGAAATCAATAGCATATCAGCATGTAGTCACTGGGGTATGGGTATGCAATATAAGTGTGTAATCACAGCTCGCTTCCTTCTGCCTCTTAGCCCTTACATTGATGGTGAGTTGAAGGCTGGAACCCATTAATCCATGAAAACTGCTAGGGCAAGAATTATTAATATTCTTCTGCATGCCCTCCGGCTGCTGTACCTGCATGGAACCTGGCTGTGCCCAGCCCTTGGCAGTTGACCCAAAGCTACATCAAGAGTGAGGGCAAGGGTCTTTCTGACCACAAGCCTTGCAGCCAGTGCGGTGTGTTGCCTGACTTCCACTTGTGTGGATGTTGAAGCTGACTGGGTGGAGATATACTTGAGTTTGCCCACAGGAAGGAAGGGTTATTTCAAGGGGCATCTGTGCATGTTTTGATGTGCAAATGTGTTTAGTCCTGTGTTGTTGTGGGTACATCTGCTTGTATAAGTATCTACTCTTTGCCTTGTAAATCCACTTTGTTGTACAATAGGATTGCTTATGTCAGAACATCCAGTTTTATTCGAGCCTGTACATGTCATCTGTGCATGAGGGTATGACCAGGGGCCTCTGCATATCTCTTTGGCTTTTGGGAAGATGAACATACACCACACATTATGACGGTGGGCATATATGCATGCATGCATGTTTGAATGTGTGCATGTGACAGAAAATGAACAAGTTGCGTGGTAAAGATGCTTGTGCCACATGAACAAATCTGTTTGTGTTCTGTGTTGTGCAAGGGAGATGTTATGAAATATTAGCTCAGTAGGTGAATGCAGCATGGTTACTGATAGAAGTATCTCTGTAGCTATATATGCTTTCAGAGTGACCATTATTCATAGCAGATTTGCATCCTATCTTGACATGGCAAGCGATTGTTGCAGTGAAACAGAATTGTTACTGTGGCTTGGCTACCCCTCCTCATCTTTCTGTGATAGCCCCAGTGTAAGGTGGCAACTTAGTCACACCTCAGTTGCCTGGGCATGAAATACAGTGTAGAGAGTGGAAAGGCACATTCTTGACTCCTGGAGTTTCAAGGGAGAGTTTCTGGAAATAGATTTCTTACAGTCTGTACTGTTTTAATTATACCAACATATTAAAAAAATAATACAATCTGACTGAGCCAGCCTTTCTTACACAGCTGTGCTATTGTGTAATGTTTGAGCAAAAGGGTTCTGGGCTGGATACAACCTCAACCAGCAAGTCTGCACTCCAGTTGTAGTTGCATTAACACAGCCTTGCTGGTTTAACTACCTCAAGAAAAATATGGATTATGTTCACCGTAGCTGTTTTTTCAAGTCTTGGGTTTAGGAAACAGAGTAAAAGCAGGATAGACCTGACTGCAGGCATGCCCCTGTGACATGTTCTGTAGTTCTTTTAGATCTTTTGTAGAGGGGAGAGGACTATTTACCTGAAAGAGTCTTTGTGCTGTATCAGGGTTAGGGATTTTACTAACAGTAATTTCTCAGTGACTTGAAAGAAAAAAAATAAAAATCTTAATCATGCTAAGTGGTGTCAGAGCTGCTTTTAGTCTAGGCCTATTAAGAGTGAGAAGGTAGGAAATGGTGAGAGCTTAAGTGAGGGCACAGAACCTCTCCTCAATTTCCACTTATCCTAGGTGCTTACTGGTGACTGGTTTGTGTACTATCCAGCAGCCAAGGAGCTGCGACAGATTGGGCTGCTAATACATAAAATAAATAAAAAAAGGCAGCAGCATGAGGTAAATGAGCTTTGGCATTGCCCCAGAGGGACCTAGAGGTAAGGTCAGCAATAGTCTGTCTTCTCTTCTGGTCTGTTGTGTGCATAAAAGAAAGGAAGAAAAGGCCATTCTGACTGGCCTTGCTCTGACTGTCCTAATGTAAAGCTTTGTAGCAGCAGACTTTTCTTCAGGCTTCAAGGGACCTCACAAGACACCAGCTTGTAGGCTCTGCTCATTCCCTGGTCAACCTGAGGAGCTTCTGTTCTATTTCTCCTTCCTGCTGCCCAAAATAATTGGACCAGTCACAAAAAGAACTCCCAGTCTGTCCTTGGCGCTGAAGTGTTGCTTGAGGAGATCTGAAGGAAGAATGGTGGTGTGACTGGTACTAGGGAGAGGGAAGATTTCAAGCCCCTGCTTTCCTTACCACGTACCAGGGATCTTTATAGTGCCAGCTTTGAGGTTCTTTGAGACCTGGTAATGCTATGTGAGAAGAGGTCTGGGTCCTGCACTTGGGTCATAACAACCTTGTGCAGCACTACAGGCTTGAGGAAGCATGGCTGGAGAGCTGCCCAGCAGAAAATGACCTGGGGGTGTTGGTCAACAGCCAATAAAATATGAGCAGGCAGTGTGCTCAGGTGGCCAATAGCATCCTGGCTTCTATTAGAAACAGTGTGATCAGCAGAACTAGGGAAGTGCTTGTACCTCTGCTCAGCACTGGTCAGGCTGTACCTGTACCTTGAGTATTGTGTTGAGTACAAGACAATGAGGTGCTGGAGCATGTCCAGAGAAGGCCAATGAAGCTGGTGAAGGGTCTGGAGCACAAGACTTATGAGGAGCAGCTGAGGGAGCTTGTATTATTTAACTTGGAGAAAAGGAGGCTGAGAGGGAGAACTTACTGCCCTCTATGACTACCTGAAAGTAGGTTGTAGGGAGGTGGAGGTTGGAGGTCTCTTCTCCCAAGTCACATGTGATAGGACAAGAGGAAATGGCCTCAAGCTGTGCCAGGGGAGGCTTAGGTATTGGATACTAGGAAAAACTTCTTCACTGAAAATGTTGTCAAGCATTGAAACAGGCTGTCCAGGGAAGTGGTTGGGTCACCATACCTAGAGGTATTTAAAAAATGAAGTAGTAGGGCTCAGGGACATAGTTTAATGGTAATTTGGCAGTGGTAGGTTAATAGTTGGACTCGATCTTAAAGGTCTAATCAAATACAATGATTCTGTGATTCTAAGAGGCTTTGAAATTGTTACAGGGGGAGACTTAGGAGCAACCTTGATCCACAAGAACATTTCTAGTGGAGCTACTACCTTTATTGACTTGGTTACACAACAGATGGCCTGGGAGCTGGCAGGAACCTTGGCAGAATTCTTACTGACCCTTGCCTGAAGTTCACCAGAAGTTTGTTGAAGCGAACGAAAAAGTTTTGCAGAATGTTTTGGACTCACTGAATTGGCATTTTACTAATAAGGGGG
>VZTM01028307.1:434652-445750 GCA_013400555.1 Jacana jacana | reverse complement strand
GAAGGTGCATTGGAAAAATTCCAAGTCAAGTTTTGAGAACAGATTAAAGTATAAGTGCTTAAAGGCTTTTCTGTGATGTGTTATTTTCTGTCATAAGAGTACATCAAAGTTTCGACTATCATTGAAAACAAAAAAGGTCTGAAAATTATGGGATTTATAGGTGTGACAAAATCTTGAAAATGTAACCTGAGTTCAGCCAGTAGCTGGTGTCTCTCAAGTCTGCAGACAGCTGGAAGAACATCCTCAGGGAATATCATTCTGTTTATTTCCCTGGTGTGTTAGGGCTGACCTTCTCCTGGCAATACCTCTTTGGGAAAAAGCTTTTCAATACAGACAGCAAAGAGTTTGGTAGTCCGACACCCTCAACCAAGAGTTAGATGCAGCTTACCATAGGGGAAAAAGCTCAGGGAAAACACTGTTGCCGTGCTTGTCCCAGTGGCTCAAAAGTAAGAGCAGCCTTTTTTTTGATGGGGTCTGCTTGATAGGACTGGAACCTGCGGAGTGTCATGTGAAAGGGTTTCAGGTTATGTCATGACTGCATTTGTGTTGGACAGTAGGAACATTAGTTCAATTTAGCTTGTGACCGTTCCTGGTTAGAGTGAGAACTGTAAAACTGGGAGAAAACAATGGAACAAACTCATGAGAAGACTCAGTGAAGAGTTGTAAAGGCTCTACAGAAGATTTACCCCCACTTTTGTTTGGAATTGGATTTTCTTCAAAAAGGGATGTTTGATGTCACTGGGGAGGAGGGAACGTCTGTCGTGTGAGACTTGCATCATAGTGATGCTGTGTCTGAATGACAGAATGAGCTATGTGCGTGTGTCTGTGTGTGCATGGCATGTGCAGGGCCTGTGCTGTGTTCACCGGAATTGCAGTCTAGCCAGATAACGAGCTGTTGTTGTTTACAGCACTTGGTTCCGGGCACTTCAATTCCAGAAAGATGTAAACAAAATTAGAGGGAATTCAGAGGATTGCAAGGAGAATGATTAAGGGGCTGGAGGGACTGACTTATGAGGAATGCTTGTGAGAGCTAAATATATAGCTGTTTTGGCTAAATGACTAAAGAGGAGCTATGCTAATGATCTAGGCATACTGGAAAGGCGTGAAGAATTGTCTAGTGGGGACTGAGAAGCTCAAAGTACCTCTCTTGGTAGAAAATTTGGAGGAGGGAAGAGAAAAATTGGCAGGAGAGAAAAATACTTAATGGATGAAAGAGATTAGGTGGTGAAATAGCTTTGTTAAGAATTGTGGTAGAATTGCTGTCATTTGGGATATCTGAAGTTTGGCTGGGCAGAGCCCTGGAGAATAATCCATGCACTACAAGCTTGAAAAGGTCCCTTGAGAGACAGTCTAGATGCCTTAATAGATTTTTATGCTGTCATTAATTTCTGAATCACAGCTAATACTTCCAGTCTGACAAAGAACCATATTCTTTAAAGCATTTTTCTTTCTATTATTTCTGCTGTGACGCAGAAACTGATGCAAGATAGACTCACGAGGAAGTCTTCTGCTATATTAACAAATATTGGTTACCAACCACTTTCCTCAGACTTTCTTCCTCTATTCTTCAGTGGAGTGTTCACTCAGATTTGTCTGATAGGTGGGCAAAGCCAGCATGCTAGGCACTCAATAAGATGAAATCCCAGTATCTGTGTCATATAAGCTGTGCTAGGCTTTGACAGGTTTTCCATTGCTATGTATGATACATCTGTATCCTTTGTTCTTTATCGCACACTTTCAAAATGATAATCAGAGAGTGGACAGGTGCTTCCAGACTCAGAAGCTGCCATGGTTGAGCTTGAAACGTTTCTGGCATGTCACAAGAGCTGAGCCCTTCCAGGACCATCTGTGACCTGGATAGCGGTGGACCTGTGAGGGAGACAGAGGTGAAACAAGATGGTAGGAGATGGAGTTGATCAGTGGTGGGTGAGAATCAGCCAGCTGGTTTGCTCTTATCTCACAACAGGAACTGAATAGTGGAAGCTAAATAGGTGGTGTTGGCTGCTCTTTTTGGGAAGAGAACAGACTGAATTGATGGCAAGTTTTGTAGTGGTTGCTGTTCTAGCTGGCACCATGGACTTCCAGAGGTAAAAAGTGTTGCAACTTGAATGAAAGAGCCAGCATACATAACAAGGATTATCCAGACTGAAGACTATTTGTGCCATGGATGCAGACCCAGAGAGAGTTTATAATAGTTTATTAGCCCTGGTACAGGACTATGAACTGCAATCTGTTTCCTGGGCAGAAAGCAAGGAACACTTTTTTGCATTGCATGCAGTCCAGACTGGCAAGTGTTACTGGATTTTCCCGGTCCATGCAGGACCAGTTTCAGGGTCTCAGCAGTGAAGCAGTGCCAGAGTGTGTAGAGGCAGCTGACTGCGGTTGGAAATCAATACTTCTTAGCTTGGACTTATGACTAGCCTTGGTATATGCAAGGTGGCTGCTGGTAATGACTTCTTTAGCCCATGCTCCCTTGCAGAGTGGGAAAGCTCATTAGCTCAGATTTGGTGCAATGGAAGTGCAGTAAATATCTGGTTCTGAACCAGATACAGGGACTATTGTAAACTTGACCTGTCTGCACTGAAATTCCTGATTTTTTTGTTGTTATAACCTTTTCTTTAAGAGAATATGTAAAGAATATTCTTTAAGGAATATGTAAGTCCTGGAAAGAAGACAAAATTGTCCCTTTGCTTTAGGTACAGTTAGTTGGCTGGTTTTGTGCCAGAAAGGGAAAACTGGGAATGTGATAAATTCAGTGAAGGATGAAGACTGGAGACTCCAAACGTGAGAATCTCTGTTGGCAGAAATTACTTGCTGTTGGATGGTATGAGGTAAGTCCATGAAGATGGAGAACTTCAAATACAGGCCTGAAGACCAATGGGCCTACTGTTTTCTAGCTGCTATTTAGGCCATCTTATGTGCCCTCTAGTGGCATAACTCATGGAGGGAGATAGGGAGCGACTGCTGCTGCCATTCATCAGTATCACTTAAAAAGTCAGACTTGTCAGACATGTTTGGAGCCTGAAAGATGAGGGTTCTCACTCCTGGCTCACTGCAGAGAGAGGAGTGGGGTGAGAGAGAGATAATTTGTCTAGTAATTGTGTTTGTTGCATGCATCAAATGGATTCGTTACAGCACCTTTTAATCATTGTTCTGTGGGATTTTGCTAATCTCATTCTAACCCCGGCAGATCATTTGTTGCTTCGCACCCAGCTGTTGAGTCAGAGCATGTTGCTGCCGCCTCCTTTAGATGTTGGTGCAAAGGCATAGAAGCAGGAGGCCTTGAAACGGATTCCTGCAACTGGTTGCACAGGATAGAGCTGTGGGCTTTTGCTGTGGACTGCACAAACTGTAACTCTGAAAGGAAAAGATGGACATAGGTTGCTATAAAGGAAGGAGGTGGTTGGTGGAAAACTTGCGGTTGCATTGCTGTGTGCTGAATTTCTGAAAAAAAA
This sequence comes from Jacana jacana, assembly GCA_013400555.1. Classification (NCBI taxonomy): domain Eukaryota; kingdom Metazoa; phylum Chordata; class Aves; order Charadriiformes; family Jacanidae; genus Jacana; species Jacana jacana. The sequence continues at coordinate 442,295 of VZTM01028307.1, read as the reverse complement.
ATATTGAAGCATTTCAAATTCAAAATCTAAAGTAACCTAGACATCCATTCTCTGAAATTCCTGGTCTAGATATCAAACAGCAGTACTTAACAACGATCTTCACAGAAAGAGAAATTCTTTTCAAAGAAAAGTTAATATTTTCTGTTGTTTACTGTCGTTCATGTTTGAAGAAGGTGGGAAAGTGGATTGACAGTATTTAGCAACTGCTTTTGTTAGTAGCAGTAGTCAGACATGGTGCTGTGAAAGTGATCATGCGAATACACTAAAACTGAAACTTCTTGGGGAAGATGTGGATGTTTAATGAAAACTGGCATAATGAAGGATTTCTTCTGGCTAGGATGGCCTTTCTGAAAGAAGCAGAGACTGATTCCAACCCAGTACGATATAAGACATCCAGGGCTATGTTTCTGCTCCAAAATAGAGCAGGATCTGGAATCTGTTTATCCTTCAGTTCAGAAATCACATTAATCCCTGGGACCTGATCTGCTTTGGAGAGGTCTATATTTTTTTTCTCTCAAGTTGCGTTTTTAGCCACCATTCATGTTAGAATTAGAGTCCTGTGACTGCCAGCATGCAGTGTGGGGCATGTGTTAATTGCTAGATAAGAGGTGAGCAAAAAGATTTGCATCTGCCACATGGACACGGTGGGGAAAAAAAGCTCACACTACCGAAGGCACGACCTCCATGTCTCTGTGCTTTGGCTTGCTGCCTCTCTGAAGGGCAGACTGTGGGAGAGCCCCCAGTTACCACAGAGGATGGCTGCAAAGTACTTGTTGACTCTGTGGGCTGAGGTGGCAGAAGCAGGACATGGGCCTTGCAGGTATTTCAATAGGCAATATAGTGAGGATGGGGCTGTGGCCATAAAATGGAGGGCTCCAAATTCCTGACCAAATCCCCATGTCTCACCCCTGGCAGATTCAGAGGCGGGCAGCCCTGTTGTATCTGTGAAATGTGCAGTGCAGTGTCTGCTTTGTGGCCTCTAGGCAGTAAGGCCAATTCTTTCTTGCTCCTGATGCTGGCTCACTGCAAGCAAGGGGGGAGACTCGGGGCTTTTTTTTTTTTCCCACACCCCTGCATTAAATGTTAATCAAATATCCCAGTTGATCTGTTTCCTGCTGCTGCAGCTTTATGACCAAATATGTGCTTGTAGAAAAGCAGTGTAGTCCAACAACCTCTATGAGGTCTACCTCCTGTATCGGGGTCATACCCAGAAGGTATGACTTAAAGCTTGTTGGAAACCATGAATTCTGCACTGAACTTCACATTCTGGTCTATGGCCTTATTTGTTGTTGTGCAGTGGAAGGTTGCCTAACTCTAAAGTTTTTTGCCTTTTGGGGTTTTTTGTGTGCGTTTTAATGAAAAACAAGGAAGAAAAAAGAAATAGCTGTAAGGGCTATTTGTTTTAGGAAGACCCAATGTGGAGTCCCTAATCCAATTTCAGGGAGCAGAGGCTTCAGGCTGGATTTACACTGTCTCTCTGTAGGAGGTTAAAGATGTGTCATTTGATTTAGTTGTCCTCTGCAGTCCCTCTTCCAACTTTAGGTTAAGAAAATTCTAACTCAGTACACTTCTGTGAGGGGAATAAGGGGAATAAGTTATGGTGCATGTTGTCTTTTGATCAAAATACCATTCTGCCTGCCTGTGTGAGGATACCTCTGTCCTCCTGCTGTCTGCTGGCACTGTAAAATGCTGTTTGCTCCTGTCCAGTTTCTTCCTTTTGTCAAAGGTGCTCTGGATGGGGGATTTTTTGATCCTCCCCATGATGATAGCAAACTTGTTATGGGATCTGATCTGGGGCTTAAGGGCTGCATCCAGATAGCATGTTATTTAGCTTGCAGGAACTAGAACTGGTGATATGAGTGCAAGAAGCAAAGCATCTGACTGGTTTCTCAGATTTAATAGTGTCTTACAGTGCAGGGTAGTAGTTAGAAGAAATGCTTTTTCATGTATAAACTTGGGCACCTTTGAGTTAAAAATTACTAAGAGACAATAAAACACACATTGCCACTTTCATGGGGGACCCTTTTAAAGCTAGAACTGCGCTTTCAATTAACTCTACCATATATGGCCAAAGACGACACTGCATAAAACTTTGATAATTTCAGATTTTAAAAATGTATCAGAAAGTCTCATTTGTACATTTTCACTGAAAATTTCATGAATTGCACATTTCCTGGTGTTAGATGTTCAATAAGCTTAAATAATGCAGCAATTTACATCTATATGGTTTGCTTTAAAACTGAAAACTGGCTACTTCTCTTCTGGATTGAGAACAGGTCTTTCCTCTTATGCCTTCACCAATTAGAATGGACACTTTGATTCTTCTGAAATTGTTGGAGGTCTTTACTGACTCCTTAGTAGCAAAACCCTGACATCAGGAAGATATGTGAAGTATTGGCATATAGCTGGATATTAAGTGTCCCTTCTGTTTGAACTGCTGTTGTTTTGTGGGCATCAACATTGGATCTATTCAGAAACTTTCTAGCAAAGTTTTTCTGTATTTTAGTATCTTCTCAGTTCATTGGGGAACTTGAGGCTAGAGGGCAGAGCAAATTGAATGAAACCAATTGGTGAAATCCAGGATGGAAGTTGTTAGCACAGAGTGCTTCCTATACAGGAGTAGTCAGATTGCTGGGAATGTCTTTCTAGATGGTGAAGACCCAAGGTGAGCTCCTGGTTTGAGAAAATGGAAACGGGTTGTTCTATCTGTTGATGCAGGTGAGTTCCTGGAGAACCCTACTCATCTCAAGCAGTGTACTATTTCTGTGCTCTATCCCCAATTTGGTAAATGCTGTTTTTCCCATTTATCTGACTGACCTCAGAGAAATAACCTGTGCTGCATGGAGGGGGACTTTAAACAAAGCTCTCTGGAGCTCTTTCCTCCATTTTAGTAATCTAATTTCGAAGTTTTTCATGGTCTTCTCATCTTCCTTGTCCTTACTGCAGCCAAGCTGAGGGTGTAGGCACACTCTACCACACTCCTATTTTTTCCATAAATGATCTTTATCCTCAATTATTGATGAACAGTAAGGAGAAAGAGTCCAAGGTAGCTATGGCAATCCTGGGACAGCAGTAATGCAGACAAGCATCCATTCTTATGATCTGCTGGCCATCACCACGATAGTTTATACGGGGGGCATATCAAAATTGCCTCAGAAGTGTTTCTTATCTGGAGATAGCTTCTATTTCCTCCTGCAATACTGCTCAATAACCTCCATTATCAGTTACATATAAGTGTATTAAAAATATGGTATGCGCTATACCTTCATCTGTCAGCACCTTAACAAAATAAAAAGGCTGGCCCAGGCCCTGTTAATGCAGCTGACCATGTTCAAATCAAAGGCTAAGATATTTGCTGGAGGTGATGAGGTAGGTCAGTGGCAGAGCACAACCTGGAGGACCCATACTGTCTGGTACTCTTACATCAACGCTCCTGCACTAAAGGCAGGACTTCCCCACTTTGGGTCTCCTTGGGAACTGAAATGGCAGTGCTGGTGATAGAAAAGATGAAGCAGAGAGGAACAGGGAAGTGGTCAAGGAAAGGGAGGCTTCCTGGTGTCTGTAACAAGATGTGTGGAAAATATCTGGGGAAAGGAGCAGGGACACATTTGATAGCAGTGTGGGGAGAAGGGGAACAGAAGAGCATCTGACAAGCTTTTGAAACACTGTTTACTTAATGGGAGCTCCTGCAAAGGCACAGGCTGCATAAGCCATCAAGAGAAGATGGCTTCTCCCAGGGCCCTTGCAGCTGCACCAGGCTATGATAACAGAAATTAACTTCATCTTCTTTGTCTTGCTATCCAAGTGCCCCAGAATGGTAGTTATGAAAACAGTTCTGTTTAATATTGTCTTTGATCGAGCAATCCGACGGGAGCCCTGAGCTTGTTCTGCTCGGCTTTGTTAGTTTCAGACCCTAAGGCAACAAGCCATTGCCTTCAAAGTCTAGGCAGGGCTGCATTAAGTGTGAAGTGCGCAGCAGAAATCCCAGTTTGTCAATTCAAATGGCACTCACCTAGCAGCAATGCTTGCATATTTAAATCTGCAGCAAAGTGAGGGAAGCAGGGCGCGCACAGGTATCCCCTCTGGGAAGAGCATGTCTTGGGAGATGGTATACAAGGCAACACAGGACTCAAAAGGAAACAATGCAGAGTGGATTTTTCCTGTTACTCTTCACTACTAATATGCTGGCTTTTTTGCATTTGCTGCCAGCTGGCCTCCCAGTACATTTACAGCCAGGCAGACTTCAAAGTGTGTGTCCTGCTGGACAGCATCACTAGAGAAGGATGTTCCCATTTGTCTCCTTCACCTCCTTACAGTAGAGGTGTGCACCTTTCCCTTAGCTTCCATGCAGTCCCTGCATGCAAACCTTAACCAAGGCCTCCATTCTAGTCAGACATGAGCCCCGGAGGTCACCAAATCTCTAGCTGGTGTAGCTAGTGAGTCAGCTCTTGGAGATGCTCGCTTGCTACTTCACCAGNGGGGGGGGGGGGAGATGGGATGGACAGACGAGGATGACACACAAGAACCAGAAGGATAGAAACTGATCATCTGTTTCTAGATAGGTGTTTACCTGAACTCACTATAACCCAAATGCAGGGACTAATGCTTTCTTAGTAGGCAGTGCTGAGAGGCAGGACTATGTGCTGAGCCAAGCACCGGAGCAATTATTTTGTTTAGCCTCTTTCATTGCTTAATTATGAGACTCTGCTTTGTTTTCCCTCTCTGTAAAACAGATGTGATCAACTTTTTTGGGGTAGCTGTTTGAATTGTGTTCATGAAAGTTTATAAATAGGGCAGTGACTCTTGTGATATTGAGGATCTCACTTGTCAGTTTACTTGGGACTGGTGATCATGGTGCTTAACCTACATCTTTAAGTCTGTGTAAACTATGTCGAGGGTAGGTTTGATTATGAAATGTCCTGTAATCTGGTGAGCTCCTTTCTCCTTATTATGGAAACCGTGGGGTCCCGTTGAAATTAAGGGGTGCCAAGTGTATAATGCTTTGGATGATTTACTTTAATAAAATTTGGGAAGTTGGAGGAGTTTCAGGAACAAGTAGGTTAATGATAATGTTTCATATGACAAGGATAACACATGCCATTACTGTAATCAGGGTGACATTTAGACAGGCCAAACAAACCCTTCACACATATGCTTTATCAAATATGACACAAGCCAATTCATGTGTGGTTTCCAGGACTGAGTGTGTCTGGGCATTGTCCGAGAGAGAAAATAGAACAAGGATCTCTCTTATTCTAGCAATGCTTGTCTGGAGGAGATCATGTTATGTGCAGTTCAGCAGGCAACCAAAGTGACTAACCTTAAAGTGTGCTCTGCCCATTCAGTGTAGGAAGGATCAGGAAAAAACCCCAGACAGCAGTTGGAGCCCTTCTGAGATATTCTAGTTCATTGCTTGCCTCTTGAAATTATTGCTGTTTCTCTGATTTGTGTTCCAGTAAGTCTTCTATTTTCTTCTCTCTACCATGTAAAGCAGTGCAGTGATAGTGAGAGAACTTCATCGATCAAACAAGCAAGAGGAACATAAACGGTAGCAAAAACTGTGTTGGTTAAAGGTAACTGAGAACTGCAGAGGAGGGAGATGCTTTATTGTGACAATATAATTAACATTCCCTCTTTGAACCGGCTCAAAAATGCAATCACAGTTTAGAAAACTCCAATGAGTTTGAGTGACCCAGGGCTTAGTGCTAAGAGACAACACTTTGGGGTCACCATCTACTTTTGTTCTTGATAGGAGTTACTCCTGCCTCAGCACTTCAGTGTCCTCTTCTGTTAAATGACCATAGGGATTTTGGAGAATTTTAAGAAGAGTTTTCAGATAGTCAGATGCTGGAGAAGTACAAAGAACTTCAGATTGAGTTATAGGAGAAAAGATTCATCATGTAACTTTAAGCCTCTGATCTCAGGAAGAGCTCCTGGATGCGAAGGAGGTCGATGGGGGGCAAGGGAGTCTCAAAATTAAAACAAGCCAATATTCTAAACTATATTTTAATTGAATTTTCAATATTTTCACCTGGGATATTATCATACCAGACATTAAACCCATACACATTATTCTGTAACCATAAACTATCTACAATAAAAGCACCAGCTATTAAAATTGGAAAGTATAAAAAGCTTTTTCAGTATGCCTTCAAAAATCATTCAGTACTGTTGCTTATGCAATATTTTCTATTTCTGAAAGCTTGGAAGCCTGGAATTAAGTAAAGGAGAAGCCTTTTTAGGTTGGCAAGGCAAATCCTCCCCACTTGACCACTGCAAGCTCTTTCAGTACAATGACAGTTAAGATCAGCCCCCTCAAATCCATGCTGTTTAATTACAAAGGAAAGCCACAGTATTTCAGAACAGAAAGATATGGGTTTGTTAAGATACTGGACTGATCCTTGGGGGAGCTGAGCTTAATTCTTGCCTTTCCCACAGGCTTCCTTTAAGTCTGTCCATTAATCAGTTTATGCCTTAACTTACCTGTCTGTGCAATGAAAATGCAGACAAAGGAAGTTCCAGCCCCATCTTCCCCCATGCATAAAAGATGCTCTCAGTGTGATGGGTCCCAATCTTCTCTCTGCCTTTTTGCTATTGTTGGGTATAAATGTGCCCTCCTAGGAGGGAGATTCAACTGATACAGGATATCCCCACCCCACCCCACACCCCCCCCAGACAGTGTTTCTCTAGCTCCATGGATAGATATGGTACTATACTGGTTTAAGCTGAGATGCTGAGACAAAGTCTTTGCCATAAAAACTTGCAGAAGTTAATTCTAATGGATCATTCAATCCGTCTTGACAGTTATCGCTTTTTGTACCTTGTAGAGTAGAGTGGTAGTCTGAATAGTTAAAGATCTGATTGAGTTTTCATTATAAGGCTACCCTTGGTTGCTTGATACTCACCATAGGCAATAAAGAAATGGTCAGTTTGGGGGATGACTTTAGCACTTTTGTATTCAAGTTGAAGTCAACTGGATATTTTTCCGACTGTTAATGTGTTTTAAAAAAAAGTATACGTGTTCTATATGCAATTCCAATTGTTAAAGTATTAATAAAAGCATAAAAAATCAAAAAACACTAAAAAACTCAAATGTGTAATGCTGTCTCTGTCCTGCTTCTTGTATCAAGAGGGAGCTTGCTCCAGTCACAGATCCCTGGAGAGATCTGTCATTGGAGAAAGGCAAAAAGTTCCCACTAAATGCTCATTAGAGAAGCTGATTTAGAAATTGCTATTTTAATAAACTGGCATTTTTCAAAGGTTCTCAAGCCCTGGGTCCTTGCTTAGGGGGAAGGTGAGACAATTAACCTTCTGTCCAAAGTTGCTATGTCCAGGAGAATAAATTGCGTCCTGGTTGGGGATGGTCACTTACTTTGCTCTTCTGTGATTGAAGCACATGGTGGGAGATTCCTCTCTGGTTCTCCTCAAACGCTTACAACCTGCAGCCATGTTTGAGCTGTGGATTAGGTGGATCATAAGAGTGCAGAATTGCAATGCACTTTTAAAGTGAGGCCATGCAGCGAACAATGGAGGAAAAGGATGCAGGCAGAAGATCATAAAGCAAGCTATGGAACTGGGCCTGTTGGTACCCATTCCTTGGCTGGCCAGGGTCACTTGCACTAGAGCTTATTGCAATATACTTT